>JAQGAS010000165.1:0-87363 GCA_034686365.1 Pachymerium ferrugineum | reverse complement strand
TACTCAAGTTAGTTAACCTACAGTTATTTATGGTGATATTTTTTTGGTGCAACACATAATTGTTAAACTAAGGTTTACTCTTTCAGTTAAAATAACAAAAGTTTATCTAAACTACAGTTAAGCAGTTGTTGGTGCAATCCACCCTAAGGAGTTTAAAAATAGAAGTAAATAAATTTTCTCTTTATCAGGATCCAGGAAGAATTAGGTGACGATTCCCACCATCTGCTCTCGCACACTGGCGATTGTAACGTGGCAACATTAAATTTAATTCTTACCGGACGTGCGACACCGTATTTACATAACGGAATTGCTTACATTGGGTCAGAAGATGCTGGTGTAAGTATTACCAAACTCATTTTCTAATCGTATATTAAAGTGTAAATACGCAACACATAAAAATGAATTTCCTAAAATGGTCGTAAAAATATTTTATGGTCTATTCAAGTCTGGGTTAATTAAATTTCGTTTATTTGAGTCAAATTTATGGGTTTGCAGGTGACAAAAGCTCTTGTAGGAGTGGAAAATAGAAGTGAAGTTGGATTGCTTTTGGGACCTTCCAGTCAAGATTTGGCGACCCAAGTGAATTTTAAGGGGGCAATCAACCTTTTGGACAAGTTGATTTTTAAAAGTTATTATTGGTTGCTTTGTGTCATGTGATTGATAGTTCACTATTTTAATTAATGGCAAACTTTTATTTAAAACTAATTTTTTAAAATGGTTGATTGCCCCTTTAATCAGACATCTAGTGACAGATTTTTAAAGTTTGAATTTGTGTAGATTGGAAGCCGGTTGAAAACTCCATCATTACCCATTTGGGTCACTTGTATTACTGGTCAATATGGAATTATTTTCAACCCAAATCGTGATTTGATAAGGGATTACCACGCAGAGAAGCGGTTCGATTTACATTACTATAGTTCTAGTCAACTGCAGCCACAACCAACCATTTTGAATATTGGTGAGTTCATGACTATTTTATGACAATTTACATAGGAAATAGAATTTCCTCTCTTTAATGATTCTATTTTTATGGGTTAAAATAACTATTTCCGTGCCAAACTTAAAAACAAAACAATACATGGTCAACCATTTTGGACAACCTAGTGTGACGTCACAAACAGTCAAAGTCGCGCTCGAAGTGTCCAATTTTTACAAGAAGTTTTACTCAATTTGGATGACGCCATTTGTGACGTCACAAACTCTCAAATGAGAAATAGTGTGTAATAGTTAGAATAACGATATTATAATCCAAATGCATTGACTACTCTAAACAACATCTATTATTTGCACTAAAAGTGTTATTATTTATGTATTTTGTTTATTTAAAATAGAAACTCGATTTACCAAGCAAAGAGATGAACAAAAATTCCGTCCACCACTTGAAAGTTTAATTCTATCCAAGTATAAAAACATTTTTATTTTGATAAACAAAGTGTACAATTTTACTTTTAATAATTTATTTTTCAAACTGTTTAGATGGCAGGGCGCGCAAATCGATTGGAATGGGACAATTCCCTTCGTGTGATGACGTAAGAAATTTATTAAATAATAAGCTTAATCTATTATTTCAAAAAAAAATTATAATATAAATTGTTTTCCCTTTAGATGTCAAGTGATTCAACACTTTTTTTGATGTGAAATTACTTTCTGTCAAAATTTTAATTAAAAAATGTAAAGCTTGAATAGGTATGTAAATATCGTAATAAAATGAAATTATGACCATACAATTATCTTTTTTTATTATAATCTGTTTATTAAAAGTCTTTGGATTAGAAATAGTTGTTGTTGTTTTTTTATTTTTTGAAAATAATGATCCATACTAATGCAATAACAAGAAAAATTGTACCAACTAAAATTCCAATTATCCAGAAAAAGTCAGATGGAAAAGGTTGATGAGGTTTGAAATGGGTTGACAAAGTGTGCTGAAATGAGAATAAAACAAAAATGTAATTTACTAATTAAAAAAAAGTCTTTAGGTAGAGATAAAATGAAATTATTTTTGTAAATTTCTGGATCACTCTAAAAGGGGTTATTCGATAAAGATCTTGAAAGATTTCAATGTTCGAATAGTTTAAATTGTTTATATACTGCAGAGAATAATAACTCATGTTTACACCAGAGGGCCATGCTATTCATAACGAGTCAAAATCCAAAATAGTGACCAACTAAACTATTATTCTCTCGATTTATCTTAATATCTTAAAGTACATCCGGTTTTAAACACGGAAATTTTTACAAAATCAGATACGAAGCTTCCACGACTTTATTCTAAAAATATTAGAATTCTAGATCGTGCTTAAATATTTAAAAAAAAAAACCCGAGAAGACGGAATATCGGCTTCACATTATAAAAATGTCCCTAAGCTTTCCGCTTATTTATACTCGCAGATAATGAACTTCCTGTAAACTCCCATTCAGGACATATGTAAAGGCGTGTGTATATCCATTTTACGATCGGTTTTATATATTTTTTGTTGCATAAATATCTGACTTGTTTTTTCCCCATAAGAGTAAACCAAGGTCCGGCATTTTCAGATAAGTCCGGGTTCAATAAAATGATGAATTTGTTATTTGAGTGACTGATTCGTACCGGTTTTTAAGATGATTATCAAAACGTCCTGATTTAAGATAAAGGGAATTAAAAAGGTACTCTAGTTATGTAAATTGAAAAGATGAATTGGATTTGTTTGTGTTTTCAAAGTTGAGATAAAAATGCTGGCAAGGGCTTATCAGATTTTCGGTAGAGATTAAGTTGTTTTATGGTCTGCATTTATTTCCAGAGGAATTTGAACTGAGATTTATTTTGCATTAGGTATGTGGATTTTGAGAAGTAAAAATTTTCCATTGAATTTATTGATTTTATTTATTTTTCCAGGTTGGATATTTGAAGCTACAAGGGTATAAACACTTATAAATGTAATTATAAGATAAGTGTGTTTACAAGACTAAAATATCTTTGAATTATGTGATTGGGAGATGTGAAAAATATTATGTTTTTTCTTTACCTATTAATAAGTCCCATTAGGTAATAAGCTTATGAAGCCCACCATAATAGTAGCTAATGAAGCATTAAATCTTTGAGTTAACCTTGGGGTTTTTTTGGGTGGTATTAATTTAGGACATTTTTTTAAAAATTTTTTTAACCAACAAAGGAGGATCATCAGGAAGAATAGAGAAATTTACTAGTTGAACATAGTAAATGCAAGGTAAGTTGATGTACTCATCAAATTTTTTTAATCATCCAACTTAAGCTATTTCTTTGCAGGGTTAGCTCAGATGTCCTCATGATGATTCTAGAGGACAAAATTGAAACTTCACTTAATGCTAAACAACTTCCCTCTACAGTTAGAAAAGAAGAAACAATCACCAGTCTTCAGTAAAGTAAAATAGGAAAAATAATTATGACCTTTTAAGGTTCTGTACAGTCCATAAAAGAAAATAAAACAAAATTACCCATCCTCCTTGGCCAGCAATCCAAGTAGCCAAATGCCTTTCGACGAACAACCCAAGAGACTCAATCAAACACACCAAATATCCAACATGCCCTTGTTGCACGCAATCAGCTGCCAATCCACCAGTGACTGCATACAAAGCAACTATCTTACCCCATGAAACATCACCACGAAACAACTCAGTAGCAACTGCTGTAAACATATTATGCAAAACAGCTTCGGAAGTCAAAGTGAAACATAACTGTCTGCACACACTTCCGTACAATTTGGGGTTAAGACGTTCCAATTCTTTACCCACTGAATTCAACTGGTTGAACACTTCATCAACACCGCCGTAACTGTCAGTCATATTAATGACGCTCCTCAAGCGTTGCATGCCCAACTTCCGGTTGAAAATGCCAGAACGTTTTAACCGATTACGTATGTACTGAGAACCCATACTTTTGGCCTGTTCGACGATATCGTGTGTCGGAATGGTTGAAGTTCGCCATCCGATGGTCGTCAAACTCGCCGATAGGCGTCGGCTCATGGCTTCGCTCACATGGCTGAGTCGGCGTTTGGTTAATTCTGCGGGCGTTGGCACGTCGAGCGTTGTGTTGGTCATCGGGCAGCCGAATACGGCAGGGTAACTGCCTTTGCGGCCGCCGCCGATGCGGGTCAAAGTTCCCGGCGGGCGGTGAGATAAGTGCGGCGATGGTTGGTTGCTTGTGTCATGCATATTTTTTTTTTTGTTTTAAGTGGGGGTTATTTTGTGGGTGGCATTTGGTTTGGGGTTTTTGGTGATGTGGATGTTTGGTTTAGTGCCAGATGTGGAATAAAAAAGTGTTTTGAGTCAACAGGTGTGTGAGTTCAATGTTGTTGGTTGGTTGGTGGAAGGATCCATTTTGGGTAGGTGTGCCAGGCGGGAGTGGAGGAATATCCGGTTTGTGGGGGAAGTTTTGTGGGATTTGAGAACTTTTTTATGGTATTTTGAGGGATTAAAAGTTTGTAAAACCGGAAGTGGATGATGTTATGTTTTTTTTATTTATAATAAAAGTTTAATAAAATTTTATTATGATTATTATTGTAACAATCAAAGTTTTTTAGTTGTAATTTGGTAATTTTAAAATCGGAGGTTATCATTAATGTTTGTAAATATTCAGTTCATTTTTGTTCAAAATGGCTGAATGTTTTAGGAGTAGTATTATTTTTCTAAAAAAATTCTCAAACCGGAAGTTATATTTCTCATTTGACAGATTTTTTTTAAAAATTTATTTCCATTAATTTCTACATAAGGAAAAAAGTAATGATTTCTCATTACTGTCAATATAACCATATCTATCCCCTTATTTATTACGTATAATTTTTATTTATGCGACTCATTTTGCCGCTTCTGCATACTTTTTACACAACATAATTCCCAAAACCGGAAGTTGCGGCCTATAAAACGAGATTTCAAATACCCCGAAACGAATTGCAGCAATTATATACCCAATAATAAGGAAACACACTTATTAAATAGGAAATTAGTTGCAATTTTTAATTTCGTTTGTACACAAATTTTCTGTAATTAAAATTTAAAAAAGGAGGAAAATTGGCAGTTAAATTTAATGACTTGTTTTAATTTTACAATTTTACCAACTAAAAAAAAAAGAGTTAGAACTCTAAAAAGCTCTAATTTATAGCAACTGCTGTCAGATGTCGCTGTTTATACAAGGCAGGAGTTTCTAAATATCTCCACCAGGTGACGCCGCTTTCAGCTGCTTTCTAAAACTACTTCCTCAATCGAATCGAATGAAATCGTAGCCCTAAAATTCGTTTAAGAGCTGAAATTGCACAATGGGGGACTCATCTAAAATGATTGACATGAGTTTGGGTTAGTAATCTCGCGATAAAATTGAAATGTAATAGATTAATATATAAAATATTCGTTTTTAGATGATATTGTTAAATTTACTGATAAGAAATGGGCCTACGATGCTCACGATAATTACAAGGTCGTCGAGTTGAATAATCATACAACACATGTAAATTAGTTTTTATGTTTTTAAAGATAAATTCATTGATATTCAATGAATTTATCTTTAAAAACAACTAATTTTTTTTGGTTACTTAGAATGAAAAAGAAGCCGAAACTGATCAGAAAAATGATCGACAAAAGATCAGAAATTTCAATCAACGACGGCAAAAAAACGCTCGATTATTTGGGGTAAATAAACGAAGGTCACTAAGCGAGGTAAAAAACTATCTGTTAACAAGTAAAAGATATTTAATTAATAATTTTAATTAATTTCTGTTTTATTTTTCAGGATGTAAAGGTAAAAATCGAAAAAGGCATCGAAATGCCTAAAATTCCTATTGAAAATTCGAATGCTCAACGAAATAATTTTTTCAACCAAAGGAAATACCGACCGAAGAAAAGACACTCGCATCAGAACCGTCCAAACATGTTAGGGAGTTTAATTTGTTATTTTTATTTGTATTTGTATATGTGATTTTATATTTTTTATATTTTAAGGCGATTGTGGACTAATAAGAAGCGAGTGCAACAATCGAATATCGTGATCAACATTCCGAATAATCGCCGTATTCAAAACAATCAACCGAGACGAAGAAGTGTTCAAACTATCTTCACTATGCAAATTACAGCATCCAATCAATGATTGAAGCATGCCTACATTTTTTCGTTGTTATTTCATATGTTCATTTTATTATTTTGTTTATATTTGTCATTTAAAATTTAAATCTCATGAATATCATTTAGATCTTATAAATGGTGACCAAATTGTTGTTGCCGATGTACAAATAATTTAGTTTTTTAACAGATCTAGTTTAGTTCGTAAATTAATGAATGTTGATTATTTTTTTTTTATGTTTATGTTTGTGTTTGGTTTAGTACTCCATGTCTTTCTTTCTTTCTTTAGTTTTCTAGTGTTTTAATTTTTTGTTGTCCCGTCGCGTATGGCCCTGGTAGCCGCTGGCGACGTTAAGCTCCATTTTTTTCTTTATGTTTGTGTTCTCTAATGCAGAATAAGTAAATTTTTTGTGTTAATTAACCTTTTTCACAACTGATATTATTTAGTTTTCCTCTTGTGCCTTAATCAAAACACTTGTTTAAGTTTAAAATATTTTGTTCTAATTTTAGAAATCGAAATATTCCACCGGCAGTGTTACGGTATTTTTATACTTGATAGCTCATTGAAAACGGAATAAAAACTAATTTTATATTTCAACTAGCGTTTAGCTTTGTTTACGAAATTAACAGCATTACACAAATATCATTTGAATCTTTGGGACAAAATCCTCTGATAAACACTTGCAACACTTTTAGATATTGAATCAAAAAAGGAAGAAATGCAGAAACAACAACCCCTACCCGATCTCTCAAATTTTTATTAAGTCTTCCTGACATAAACCAAATTGGCCAAATTTATTTATTTATACTCTTGAGAACTTTGCAAATTGTATTTTGACGTTGTAAAAACATTGGCGCTGTGATCAGCAGCGGGTCTACCAATCGAATCGGTAGCCATTAGCAAGGTGACGCGACCTCTGGTGTCATTAATTTCGGCTTCGAATAGCAGACGACGCGAACGATCGATATTACTTTTTTTTAACTATATTAAACTCAAAAATTCAAAATCTAAGACTCGAGTGCACATCCTCAGTATATAAGCTACCTTAGTGCAAAATTTCAGGTTTGTAGGGTCAGTAGTTTTTCATGCATCGACTGACATACAAACAAACATCATATGTTATACATTATATAATGTACGTATTATGTTGCTGTACGTAAACACACAGACGCACACTTCGTTTTTTTTTTTTTAGATTTTTCAATCATTAGAAATTTGTGCTTTGTAACCGAGTTTTTTTTTATTTTTTTTTTTTACCTCAGACGCAGACGCCTCCATATTTTATGTTGCTGTTTTCATACGTTTCAGATTTTTTTTTTACGTTTTCCGTAAAAAAAATGAAACTTTTATAATTTGAATTAATTCTAAAGGTCACCAATAGATTTCGCGTCGTTCCCATGATACAGTGAGAAAAGCAAAGATGGCGGCATTTAGAGGCAACAATTTAGGCTTAGAAAGTGGTTGGAGAGAAGAAATATTAACGTTATTACAACATAGGAATAGATGTCAACATCACGCTTATCGTGATTTAATTTCCTTACGTATGGTCACTTAAAAATCTATTTATTTACAAATTCTAAAATTAATTTTAACATCTAAATATCTGTTACTCACTCATCTTTTTCGTGTTTAATTTTACAGATAACCGATTATTTGAAAACGCTGATGCATTAAAATCGCAAAATCTACATTTAACTGTACAGAATGAAAAATTACGGCAGGAAAATCTGGAATTATCGATGTCGACAAATATCTCGTAATTTCATTTGATTAAAATTAAACTTAATAACGAATATTAATTTCAACTGTAAATTTTACAAGAAATGGACGACCAAATGAAAAGACTCCAGCCTTGGAACAAAAACTATATAAATTACAAGAAGAGTTGACCGAGTTACATAGGAGAAAAGGCGAGGTAAAAATTCTTTGATTTATTTCTTTATTTTATTTTATTTTGTACTAATTATTTCTCTCGCCACCAGAATGCACAACATTTAATAGACATGAAAAACACTTTACAAGAAAAAGATAAGGAACTAGCAATGAAGGAAATTAGGTAACTCCTAAATTACATTAAAAATTACGTAATTTATATCGTTATTTTTATTTACAGTTTAAGAGAAAGTGAGAATTTATTAAGAACGTTTACCGAGACCGAAAAGAGATTAGAACAAACTGTAACGGAATTGGAGTTAACAAACCAGGTGAATTTTTTGAGTAGGCTGTGTGTCGCAGCGCCAATTTCGTATAGGGTTAACATACCTGGTGGCAATTTTCGGAAACGTAATTTTTTAATTTTTGATTTTTGTTTTTTTTTTTAGATGCTGAAAGACGAGCATCAAGCCCTGCAACTGGCTTATTCTAGTTTAGAAAAGAAATTTCGTGAATTACATAATGAGCATCAAGATCTTATAGAAAGATGGTTAGCTCAGAAAGCAGTTTTGGCTGATCGATTGAACGATGAAAATGAGGTTTCTATAAGGTGTGGGAAATGTGTTGAGTGATTTGTTGTTATTTTTGGGGGAAAAGAACTTGAGTTTGTATTTCGTGCTGTCACTTGTGTCTCACTCCCTCTAGTGATCTGAAACGAAAACTCTCTGTGCGTAGAATTTGGTCCCGCAAGTCAATAACAAGGTAAAAGTTATAAGCAAATTTAAAGGTGGTGGCCAGGACTTGCGGTGCTTATACGTAACACACTTTTGCTGGGTTTATATTTTCAGAAATATTTTGTTTATGCACAATGCTTAACTAATCGATTCTGTTTTTTTTTTTTTTTATTTTAGTAAAGTTTATATGAATATTTAGTTGTAGTTCAGTAACAAACCCATGTTTTGTTTGTTTATTCAGAAAGAATCAAGCGAAACTTCAAAAAGATTTAGCTGAAGCTGCTCGCGAGTCTGGGAATGCTTTTCCTGAGAAGTAAGCCCACAATCCGTTTCACATTTGAAGTGTACAGAAAAGATTTAGCTCTGATTAGAACAGGATTGCTTTAATACTTTTCCATCCAACATCATTTCTGTGTAGCTTGGGTGTGAACCTGGTTTTTCTGTGTTCTTTACACATCACTTAAGATAGTAAATCTGCTTTCCAGAGCACATTTTTTGGAGGCGAATATAAGTATGAAAATCACTCTTCCAACAGGAGTTTTATTAAAATTTGTAAGTTCGTTATATTCTCAACTAAAATCACCTTTATCTAACTATTTGTTTATTATAAAATTTAGGAGGCCCATGAAGGTGAAGTCCATACAGTGAAATGGTCACCCAATGGACGGACATTAGCTACAGGCGGCGCTGATCGTCGCATCAAATTATGGGATATTTGTAAAGGTATTAATCAGCCTTTTAAAACACTCTTTATTTTAACGTATTTTTATTTAATTCTCAGGTTCTTATGATCAAAAAGGAATGTTAACGGGTAGTAATGCAGCTGTAATGTCACTAGACTTTGATGCTGAAGTTAGTTTAAAAAAAATTGTTGAAACCAACAAAAACTTAAAATAATTTGTTTATAAAAAACTAGGAAACGCTAGTATTAGGTGCTTCTAATGATTTTGCGAGCCGAGTATGGACAATAGCAGATCTCAGATTAAGGGTAATTTTAGTACAGTAACGATATTCACAAATTTAAGGGGTAAGCAAATGAGAGGGGTTGTAAAATGGCGAAACTTATTAAACGACGATAGCAGTAATGAATATCATTATCATTAAATAGTTGCACTGCCTCTTTAATCTTGCTGTTATTTACATATTGACTTCTTTATTTTCAAAAGCATACGTTAACAGGGCACAGTAATAAAGTTTCTTCTGCCAAGTTTCTCGGTGATCCAAACCGAGTTGTTTCCGGTAGCCACGACCGGACACTTAAAATTTGGGATCTGAGGTCACATGCATGTAAGAAATGTCTACACTGATAAAGAATTTTATTGAATTACTTTTGCATTCTTTTAAAGGTGTTAAAACGATTTTCGCAATGTCTTCGTGCTTTGATGTTGTCACGGACCGACCGGGTACGATGATCATCAGCGGGCACTTCGATAAACGAATTCGATTTTGGGATGCGCGAAGTGATAGTAGCACTAATGAGGTTGTTCTTCAGGGAAAAGTGACGTCACTTGATATGTCATCAGGTGGGAATTTTAGAAATAAGAATTTTTCATTTTGTTACATTATTTTTATTAAATAGATGGGATTCATTTATTGACTTGTACAAGAGACGATACGCTAAAAATGCTTGACTTACGGATGAATCAAGTTATTGGTACCTATAGGTATACGTTTATGTTCGAGAGAAAAACTAGGCATTAGTCTTTAATGTGTTTTTTTTTTTTTTTTTTAAAGTGCGGATGGGTTTAAAGTTGGTTGCGATTGGACGAGAGCAGTTTTTAGTCCAGATGCGCAGTACGTCACTGCCGGTTCCGGTGATGGGACTGTTTTTATATGGAATTCCCAGGATTGTAAAGTAGAGAAAACTCTCAAGGAGCACACGTAAAAGAATAAACTCAAAGAATATGTCATATTCAGTCGTAGTAGAGGTCCAAACTTTTGGCAAATTTTTCAACCAATGTCAGGAAAATGACAAATTTTTAAGAACCAATCACCTAATCCCTATTGCATCAACCGACTTTACGGTCTTGTATAAATACAAGTGTTAACTTTAAAGTCAAAACAAATGTAGTTTAAGCTAAAGTGAACTAATCCACGCAGGAAGTCCAGTGCTATGATTGCAAATTTATCGTCGTCCTGCTATTGGTTGAATGAGTTTGCGGCAATGTGGCTTCATCTATCGGCTTAATATGCAGATATTCTAACGTAGGTAACGTTTAAATTAATTTTCTTTATAATTTTAGGGTTGTGGTTTGCGCATGCTCATGGCATCCAACTGGTTCTTCCTTAGTTAGTTGCGACCGCAATCACAGAGTGGTCGTTTGGGCCGATGTTTAGATATTTACAATTAACAATATTTTGTTTTCTGGGCAGGGATTAAGATTGATACTGAAATTCTAGTCTGTACAGTTTTTCGTACATTTTTTTTATGGCGAATACTCATAATTTGATTATTGTATACTTGAAGAAACTAATAATGTTCACTTTGCCCGTTTCAGATTTTGTGGTATGGATTTTTTTTTAATTTATTCTAAGATTCTAAATAAAGAAACTTTTGTAATAGATATTTTTTAATAATATAATTTTAGGGGTTTTATTATCAAACTAGGAAGACACAAAATTCGACAAACCGCAACTAAGCTTTGCGCATATGTTGAGACTTAAATCACTCAAGTAAGAAAATAGTTAATCATGATTTATTCACAAAAATTTGACATTTCATCATATTTCTTACGAAAAAGTGCTTTCAAAAATATATTTCGCTTAATTTATTATTATTTTCATCTTAGCTACAAGAAAATTTTTATTAAGAAAAAAGGCACTCGGTGATTTTATTTAGAGCAACTTTATTTCACCGCTGCAATGATTGCAGCAATTCATAGTTAGGTATTCGTAACGGGCGTTTGGATGAAACCGTTGAACGATTCCTTTAATCGGTGACTGTGAGTCGATCACATGGAAGCACAACCGAGGTCCAGTGACAATCTATTGGGAAACAAACTATTTTTAGAGATTGAACGGGCATTGATACGTTTTTTTTAATACTTGATGAGCTTTTTCTTGTGCCGATGAGAGAATTATTTTCTTGCTACCTGTAATAACTGATTTGTTATCACAGAGAAATAAATGCAAAGACGAAGATAATTTCTCAATTTCGGCTGATAGGGATGCGAGAGAATTCGGTTCTGGTTTTTTCAGAGTCGGTGATTGATCCAGGGAGTTCTGAATAGCTTTTAGATGACTAGAATAAATGTAGAAAATTAATTTTAATTTTTACAGTCAAAATTTTGTAATTTTAATACCTAAAAGAATTTTGCAAATTTTCGTATAACTTCACTTGTTCGTCTAATAAATTTTTCAACGTCTCTAACGCTTCATCATAACGGTGATATAAAACCGCTTTCCAATTGGCCAATTCATCCACAATCAAGCTACAAATATACACGTCAAATTATTTTTAAGTTTACACTAAAATTATTCTCTCGTTACCTGCTGGCTAAAAATTTACTCCGCCAAACGTCACATTGAATAGACAATTTCTCCATCTCTTCGTGATCGTCCAACAACCGTTGAACGTAATGATGAACGTCATACGCTAATTTAATTTTATCTTCCGTTAGAAATTGAACCCGGGCTTCCAGGTCTTCACCAACTGATGCTACTAATAGTTTCTTTAAATCGGTGTTTACCTATTAAAATGGTTTAGAATTTTGTTTATAAAATATATACTGCAAAAAACTACTTTTGTTTGTATAGTTAGTTGATGTTCTAGACTCTGCTTCTCTTTCTTCAATTCTTCCAACTCTTTACGAACGTCATTCTCAATTCTCGGTGTTTTTTCTAAAGTAACGGGTAAAACTCTCGCTACGTTATCTTTTTTGACAACTTTTTTCTCAATTTTTTCCTTCTTTTCGGGTACGATTGGTGTGACAGCTGCCTTGTATGGTTCGTAAGGTACAAATTTCGGTTCTTTGTGGTGTTTGATCGTTTTCTCGTTAGCTGGTTTTGATATTTTCGGTTTTTGATGAGACATTTCCGCTTCTGTTTTTGATTTTGAATGAATCTAAATAAAAAGATGAGAGTTAGTTATGGGTCATATATTGTAAATCGATTGATGTAATTGATTATTTTGTAACGATACCCTTAGACGTTAAGTTGTTTCGATGTTTTCCGTATGAAAAAGTGGGTCAACAAGTAATGACCGTGATAAATTGGCCTCGAAAATGTTTTTAGTTGAAGGGAAGGAAGGTAAACCGGTTCAACCGGACGAGAAAATACTTTTTTTTAATACAGTACCTCATAAGGACAATGTCTAAAACCTAACACAGTGGTGAGAAAGCTTAAATGAATAACAACTAATTTTCACGCTAGTAAGTGAAATTATACACAGGCATGATTTTTTTTCTCTTTAAAATGATGTAATGTTTTGTACCCATATATACCCGATCAACGCTATCTAAAATTGATGTTATGACAAGTATTCCGTACATGCAAGATGACGTCAACAAAACTCGTTCTTTGCGAATGGGCTGAGAAATAATTATGCCATTATAAAATAAATGACCAACCACATAGCAGTCGAATGTGAAAGCGAGAAATGTTGTCTCCTCTGACAATTTCAGCCGCTTCAAATAAAGACAAAAAAAAAAAAAATTTCGTGTTTTTGTCCATTCACTGTGATGGTTTGGCGTACAAAATATTTAGCCAGCAGATGGCGAAACAATGTTATTTGGTTGTTCGATATTCGATTGTTGATTTTGGCCAAACTAGAAAACAGGTTTAAATCACGGTTACGAAAAACGTTGAAGAATTCTGTGGCCAATTTCCCATATTTCCTCTAATCAATCCCATATAATAACCATTGAATAACGTTCCTCAGGCCTGATTTATTAATTTTAACATTTTATTTGTTTTGACACGAATCTAATGAAATGAGTAACGAAATGCCGAGTTCTAAACCTAACGAAATGCCGAGTTCTAAACCTAACGAAATGCCGAGTACTGAACCTAACGAAATGCCGAGTACTGAACCTAACGAAATGCCGAGTTCTGAACCTAACGAAATGTGTACTGAACCCACGAACAAAGACGATGTCAAAGTCCTGACATTAACATTAATTTGCTTGAAGAGTTTGGGGGCGTTCGTTTCAAATGCAAAAGAGCCGAGCGAACAACTACTTCGAACAATTCAAGCCATAAGAAAAATTTCGAGTGATAGACCACATCCGCCCTTCGATTTGGTTGAGTTGGGCATTGTACCTGCTTTAGTTCGCTTTCTAGGATGGCATGAATAGTAAAAAGTTTTTGTTTTAGTGCCGTTGTAACTTGTAATTTTAACAATTTTAAATTTTAGTGCGGATTTGCAATACGAAGCTATTTGGACATTGACGAATGTCGCGGCAGGGACATCGCAACAGACACAGGCGGTTGCTAACGCTGGTATTTTAGATTTATCGTATGGTTAATTGTTCGTTTTAGGTAAGAAAAGTTTAGTTTTCAAAGTTTAAAATTATCAGTAGAAAGAAAAAAAACATGTTTTTAACATTTTTTAATTTTAATACAAGATTTTAATCTTCAAATGGAATATTTATTGAGTATTTGCTTAGGTGCTGTGCCGCTGTTCTTACAGCTTTTACATTCACAACACCAACACGTGCGTGAACAAGCGGTATGGGCATTAGGAAACATAATAGGCGAAGGCCCGGGACTCAGAGACTATGTCATATCTCTGGGTGTCGTTAAACCCCTACTAGCCTTCATCAATCCCCATACTCCCCTCGAGTTTCTGCGTAATGTCACGTGGGTGATATGTAATCTCTGCCGTAATAATGATCCGAACCCACCGCTTGAAACGATCAACGAACTTCTTCCTGCATTGCTCTTGCTTATTCACCATTGTGACGTTCAAGTAAATATATAATAAACTGAATGTTTCCGCTTTATAAACTAAAAATTTAATTTTTCTAGGTTTTAGTCGACACAATCTGGGCTTTGATTTTCTTGACTGACGGTGGAAATGAACAAACACAAATAGTGATTGATTCGGGTTTTGTACAATGCCTCGTGCCGCTTCTAAGTCACAAAGAAGTGAAAGTTCAGGTTAAGTTTTATTCAAGTTAAAGTAAAGGTCTCTTGAATGTCTTTTGAATGTTGAAAATTTGAATTCTTTCTTGTTCTCCATTTGAAATCTGTGTGTGACGTTACTAAAGGAAGGAATCGGTTAGAGCATTAATCCTGTTATTTCTTACGTTTTGTAAGCAACTTGGCTAATGCTGAATGTTCCAACTGCAGGTGATCGTTGTTTACTCATGGTAGTAACAATCTCTGGGTTCCTGAACTAATTTCATTTCCTCTGGTGACGTCATGCACGTATTGTTACGTGAGGAAATGGGTTCCGGTAAACTATTTGAAAATAATAACTTGGGGGAATTTGTTTTCCAAAAGCTAGGAACATTGAAGTAACTCAAAAAGAGACTCATAATGGAAGGCAAAGTAAATCCCATTACAAATAATACAAATATCTACAAAGTTTTGAAGTGAATTCGGCAACTAATGAAAAAATTCTATTCTACTTCAATATTTCTATAGTGAATCCGGCTTAAGCTTTATGAGACCTTATAATATATTTTGTTATTTACGTAATAATAAGACTGTAATTTTTTTCATTTTCTAGACTGCTGCTTTGCGAGCTGTGGGAAATATCGTGGCCGGAACGGACGAACAGGCCCAAGTTGTTTTGAATTGTAATGCGCTCTATCATTTTCCGGCATTACTTACGCATCAGGAGACTAAAGTCAATAGAGTATAGTAGAAATATTGAGAAATCGGGAAATTCAATTACATATCTTTGTATTTCTTTTGCAGGAGGCCTTGTGGCTTTTGTCAAACTTAACTGCTGGTAGTCAACAGCAATTTCAAGCGGTTATTGATGCACAACTGATTCCGTTAATAATTCATCATTTAGAGATGGTAAGGAGAAACATTAAAGGGGCAGTGTCACATGTTCTTATACAAGATTGAGTTATACCTCGCATAATCATTGAAACGATCGATTATAAGCAGAGTTAGGAAATTAGCCTGAAAGTAAAAATTTGAAAATAACTTGGAAGAAAATGTCTCTTTGCTCCTTTAAATTTTATTCTGCAAAGAACTTCGTAGTAAAAATTATTTGTATTTTTGCAGAGTGATTTTGAGACTCAGAAAGAAGCAGCCTGGGCCATAAGTAATTTAACGATCAGCGCTAACGAGCAGCAAGTTTGTTATTTGGTTCTGGAAGGAGTCATTCCGCCGTTCTGCGATCTTTTAACTTGTAAAGACGTTGAGGTTATCCAAGTAGTTCTTGATGGTATTACCAATATTCTAAACACGGCTCAAAATCAGTTGGACCCTATTTGCAGTATGATTGAAGAATGCGGTGGTAAACGTTTTGAAAAAGAGTGGACAAAGTAGTTTGAGAATAAATTTTTGTTTTTTTATTTGCTAAGGTTTGGATAACATTGAAACGTTGCAGAACCATGAAAGCGAAGAAATTTACCAATTATCTTATGCTTTAATTTATCAGTATTTTTCAGATGAGGTACGTATAACCACCATTTACATGCTTCAAGGGCTTCAGAAGCGGGTGGTGACAGACTAAATAATAATCTTAATCTTTAAGAATATCTTGCAAAATTATTTTTTGGTTGCATGAAATGCAAAAACTTAGCATGGGTTCTTACAAGTGTGTTGTAGAACTTTAACAGGAATGGAAGAAATATGGGTAAGAATTCTGTCTGAAGTGTTACACGTACGTAGTACTTGCAAGTTTTTGCACAATTGTTATGCAAATTTTTTTTTTCGGATTTTACATGCATATTAAACCTTTAGAACTTAAGGAGAGTCAAGACTAAATTATAATTATGGGCAGATGCACAAAAAATGGAAAGGAGTGAATTTAAATAATAAGAGACTTTTTCATTTTCTAGGATCCAGCTTTGGGAGCAGTAGGGAATATAATGATTGGAACAGATGAACAGCTCCACGTTGTTTTAAATTGTAATGAGCTCTCTCATTTTCCGACGTTTTGTACCAATCAAAAGGTTAAAAAACATAAAGTAATGTAGAAATCTATTAATAGAAAATTCAATTGCACGTTTGAAATTACGTATTAACGCCATATATTTTTCTTACAGGAGGCTTCGTTTATTTTGTCAAACATAACTCCTGGCAATCAGCAGGAAGGTGAAGCCTTTATTGATGAACAACTGGTGCCGTTAATAAATCATCATTTATGCAATGTAAAGAGAAATGTTGAAACGGGGGTGATGTGACGTATTCTTATACGAAATTGAGTTTTTGCATAATCATGGAATTGGACTCGCCATTTTGTTTAGAAATGATCGCGCCACCAAAAAGGCAGTTTGAATATTTATTTTTACCTCAAAAGCAAAATGGCAGGTTGAATGTTGAACTCAGGTCTCTGCGCATGCGCAGGGTTAGGGAATTAAGCGAAAACGTCTTGCGATAAGAAAGTGTCTACCTGCGCCCTTGAATTTTATTCTGCAAATAATTTATGAGTAAAAATTATTTATATTTTTGTAGAATGATCTTGAGATAGTGAACGAGGAAATTACTGGTAATGTCAGCGATAACGAGCAGCAAGACGGTTGCTTGGTTCAGGAAGAAGTCATTCCACCGTTCTGCAATTTTTTAAATTGCAAAGTCGTTCAAGAAGTTCTTAATGGAATCACCGATATTCTCAAGAAGGCTCGCGGTAAAATATTTGAAAAAAAAGAAAAGAATCCAACAAAAACTAGATTGAATCATTTTATTTTTTGTTTTCTCAGATTGTGATAATAATACAGCATTGCAGTTCCATGAAAACAAGGTAATTTACAAATTATCTTTTATTGTCTATAATGAGCAGTACTTTACAGATGATAGGTATATTTAATCGAGAAAACTGCTTAAATGCAGCTAGGGCTTCAGAAGCGGGTAGTGACTTATGTTGACTCACTTTATAGCTTTAGGAGAATTTTTCTAAATCCTGAATTTTTGGTTGTATGAAAGGAAAAATTTTGAATAGGTTTGTGCAAGTGTTGGAGAACTTAAACAGGAATGCATGGGTTGTCGTCATTTTTTATTCTGCTCTATCAAAAGAGGTTGCAAATGAGACGGGCTTTCTGATAGCTGCATGTATATTCAATCTGATTTTCCCGCGAAACTGACTTGTAAGAGGTTGCTTTACAACTCTCAATAACGTCGTAGAGAAGAATTTTGTACAGCCCCCCTAAGCGTCTAGGTTATACTCTTACTATTACTAATTCACTAGAAGTATCACTAAAACTTCTTGTACGACGTGATATTTTAGCGCCGCCAACTCACTTGTTGTAAGTAGTAAAAATCTGATTTTCTGTGTGTTTATATAGGCTGAAGAAGATCCTGATCCTAATCCTCATGATGATGATGATGATGATGAGGATGATGAGGATGATGAGGATGATGAGGATGATGAGGATGATGAGGATGATTCTGATGATGAGGATGATCAAATGGGATTTCAACCGACCCAAATGTGACCAACATTTTTTATAGAGTTAAAAGAATAGAAAAACAGACATTGGGTCGCCCTTTATTTTTGTTCGGTGTTTCTACAAATTCTTGCAAATTTTTCAGCCTATACTTATTTGTGGAATTTTTTTGTTTTAATTCATGAAAAATAATAAGAGTGTGCCTTAAATTTTATTTTTATACTTTGGAATAATAAATTTAATGTGATAACTTGTACTTTTGACTTTTAATTTTGTTGCTGCATTCATTTGGAAAATGATGTCGTACATCTTTGAACACAAGGAAATGAAGAATTATATACGCACTTTAACTTGAAACAAACTTGAAAAAAGAACTTGGAAATTAAGAACTCTCTAAAAAATTAGATTAGAAATAAAGACTGACATAGAGTGTCGTCCGATAATTGCTAAAAATTAACTGAAACAAGTTATAATGTATGTGAAAATATTAAGTTAAAATAATTATGAAAATAATTTGAACATTTAAAGCAAGTAAAAGTAAGACATTTCATAAATGAAAAGATGCGAAAATTTAAATTGATATGAACTTAATCTTAAATCAGCTTGTAAGAAAAATAATAATAAATTGAGAAATAAAAAAAAAAGACTAAATAGCAAAACACCATTGAAAATGGGTATGAGTGTGTTATTTCTGCCCATATATATATTATAAGAATTCTTATATGTATAGTTCATACATTTCTCTGAACGCCCGAATCAAGAATGACGACATAACTTGTCTGTGTAAGCATAAACAGCTGATAAATGTGACGCATTGCAAAGATCGAACAGCACCCTTGTTATATAAAGTGCTGTAAAACTAAACACATTTGAATACATTTTATTTTTAAATTGAAGAATGTGTACTATTTTATTAATTCTTTCCACATTTTTACATTTGATAAATCTAACTAAAACGATAAACCAATCATTTTTGCACGTAGTCGTCCCTAGTTAAAACTCCGGATTCCTAATCATCCAAACCCGACTCAAAAGTGAAGCAATAACATATCCAGTAATCCCTGTCAAATGGTTAACAAATGACGTCACATTGAATAACCCAAACATGAAACCAATGAAAAGAACCGACACAAACCTCATTTGGCATTAACTTCAACCTCAAGCCGGCATTTTGAAAGACGTGCGTGCTTTGGTGCAGTGTTAGAAGTCCGTTGTATTCGACGTTAAAAAAATGGCAACAGAAGCCATTAACAAGTCAAGGATTCAACATTTTAAAAACAAAGGGAAAGATCAAGATGTAAGAAAAATCGTCATAATTGAATGAAAGAAAAAAAACTTTTAATAGCGAGATAAAATGCGTTCGTTAGGCCTAACCTAGAAACTTAATTTTTAACATTTGTGTACACATATTTAGGAAATGCGCAGAAGGAGAAACGAAGTTACAGTCGAATTGCGGAAAAATAAACGGGAAGAATCGCTATTAAAGCGCCGTAATGTGCCCACAACAGATTCGACAGACGAAGATGAGGCTGACAAAGGTTTAAATCACACTAATTTGGAGACGATCGTATTAAATGCGAGTAGTAATCAACCGAGTTTGCAACTAAGTGCTGTACAAGCGGCTAGAAAACTGTTGTCGAGTGACAGAAATCCACCGATTGATGATTTGATTCATTCGGGCATTTTACCTATTTTAGTTCACTGCTTAGAATGCCATGACAAGTATTTTTATTTTATTCTGCTTGTAATTTGTATTTGTTTTTTTAATTTTTGTTTTGTGTTTTTTAGTTCATCTTTGCAATTTGAAGCTGCTTGGGCGTTGACGAATATTGCATCGGGGACGTCGCAACAGACACAGGCTGTTGTTAATGCAGGTATTTTGATGGAATTTTATGGTTTATTATACGATTAATTTATTTTCTTGGTGTTTTTAGGTAAGAAAAGTTTGGTTTTCAAACAACTTGGAGTTTTGAGTCAACCGGGAATTTTATGTGTTTTAAATTCTTAGGTGCCGTGCCACTGTTCTTACAGCTTTTACATTCACAACATCAAAACGTGTGCGAACAAGCTGTATGGGCATTAGGAAACATAATAGGCGACGGCCCAGGACTCAGAGACTATGTCATATCTCTGGGTGTCGTTCCACCCCTTCTAGCCTTCATCAATCCCGATATTCCCATATCGTTTCTACGTAATGTCACGTGGGTGATAGTTAATCTCTGTCGTAATAAAGATCCGAGCCCACCCCCAGAAACGATCAAGGAGATTCTTCCCGCTTTGCGCATGCTCATACACCATTCTGACGTTAATGTATATATCTTACTAAACTGAATAATCCAATTTTATAAACGTAAAACTTCAATTTTTCTAGATTTTAGTCGACACTGTCTGGGCTTTGTCTTACCTGACTGACGGCGGAAATGAGCAAATACAGATGGTGATAGATTCGGGAGTTGTACAATTCCTCGTGCCGCTTCTTAGTCACAAAGAAGTGAAAGTTCAGGTTAAGTTTTATTCAAGTTAAAGTAAGGGTCTCTTGAATGTCTTTTGAATGTTGAAAATTTGAATTCTTTCTTGTTCTCCATTTTGAAATCTGACAGGAAGGAATCGGTTAGAGCATTACTCCTATTATTTCTTATGTTTTGTAAGCAACTTGGCTAATGTTGAATATTCCAACTTCAGTTAATAGTTGTTTACATGGTAATAACAATCTCAGTGTTCCTGAACTAGTTTCATTTCCTCTAGTGACGTCATGCACATATTGCCACGTGAGGAAATGGGTTCTGGTAAACTATTTGAAAATAATAACATCGGGGAATTTATTTTCCAAAAGCTAGGTACATTGAAGTAACGCAGAAAAGACTCAATATGGAAGGCAAAGTAAATCCCATTACAAATAATACTAATATCTACAAAGATTTGAAGTGAATTCGGCAACTAATGAAAAAATTCTATTCTACTTCAATACTTCTATAGTGAATCCGGCTTAAGCTTTATGAGACATTATAATATATTTTGTTATTACGTAATAATAAGACTGTAATTTATTTCATTTTCTAGACTGCTGCTTTGCGAGCTGTGGGAAATATTGTGACTGGAACGGACGAACAGACGCAAATTGTCTTAAATTGTAATGCGCTGTCTCATTTTCCGGCATTACTTACGCATCAGAAGGATAAAATCAATAAAGTAATGTAGAAATCTATAAATAGAAAAACAGAGAAATTGAATTACACATTTCTGTATTTACTTTGAAATATTGTGGTAATACTTTATTTCTTACAGGAGGCTGTGTGGTTTTTGTCTAACATAACTGCTGGCAATCAGCAGCAAGTTCAAGCCGTTATTGATGCACAACTGATCCCGTTAATAATTCATCATTTAGGGAGGGTAAAGAGAAACATTAAAGGGAGTGTGACATGTTCTTATCCGAGATTGAGTTATAACATAATCATGAAATTGGACTCCAATTTGTTTTTGAAACGATCGATTAAAGCAGAGTTAGGAAATTAGCCCTGAATGTGAAAATTTAAAATCTTCTTGGAAGAAAATGTCTCTTTGCTCCTTTAAATTTTATTCTGCAAAGAACTTAAGAGTAAAATTTTTTTTTATTTTTTCAGAGTGATTTTCAGACGCAGAAAGAAGCAGCCTGGGCCATAAGTAATTTAACGATCAGCGGTAACAAGCAGCAAGTTGGTTACTTGGTTCAGGAAGGAGTCATTCCGCCATTTTGCAATCTTTTAACTTGTAAAGACGTTCAGGTTATCCAAGTAGTTCTTGATGGAATCACCAATATTCTAAAGATGGCTCAAAATCAGTTGGCAACTATTTGCAGTATGATTGAAGAATGCGGTGGTAAACGTTTTGAAAAAGAATGGACAAAATTTGAGATTGAATTTTTGTTTTTTTATTTGCTAAGGTTTGGATAACATTGAAGCGTTGCAGAACCATGAAAACGAAGAGATTTACAAATTATCTTATGATATAATTGATCAGTATTTTTCAGAGGAGGTATGTTAAACTGTCATTTACATGCTTGTTGAATTAAGTTGATAAGGCGACAGCTTGCTTTCTCTTACCTGTATGTGTATTCGACCTGATTAGCACAAAACTGACTTAAAAGCTTGCTTATATTGAGCTCTCAATAACGCGAAGAGAACAACTTTATACGTTGCTTTCAACGGTCCCCTAACACTCTACTAGTAATTCAATTGGACGCTGTACTGAAAGGTTCTGCAAGTGAGATTAGCCTCGATTTTGGCGCTTGCAAAACCACCTGTTTTCAACCTACGTGTTCCTTGAATTCATAAAAAAAAACTTTGCATTACGGAGACCCACTGGAACATTGGGTTTAAAGGGCAGCGTTGCCTAATGACATGGTTTGTGACAAGCTCTAATGGGCTTCAATAGTTTATAAATTGGCGTCTGCTCTAACAAGAAAGAAACATTATTGTAATATGCAGTGTAAATTATTGAAGCTACTTTAGAGCTTAGGAAATGTCATGATATTAGACTTGATCGTACAGTATTCATGATTCCAAAAGGCCTCCGTAGCAAAAATTGAAGTTGGGTCCCGATTTTATTCAGTTAAATAGAAAAAAAAGCTTGAGTAGGGTTGTAGTGAGGTTCCTGTTTGTTTTGACGTCATAAGTCTGATTGTGTGTCTTTTTTTTAGGCTGATGAAGATCCAGCTTTGATTCCGCCTTCAAATGAACTGGGATTTCAATTCGACCCGAATGTGACTGCACCAACTGACGGGTTCAAATTCTAAATAAACATTTTTAAAGAGGAAAAGAAAAAAAAGAAGATTGGTCATCAATCGCCTTTATTTTTGTTCGGTTTTTCGACTATTTCTTGCTGGTAGAGCAGATATTTCGGTTTTTCGACTAATTCATGCAGGTAGATCAGATCCTTCCTTCTTGTCCGATACCATTTGTGGAATTTTTTTGTTTTAATTGATCATGAAAAATTTGCTAGTTGGGAAAAATAATGTTTTTTAACATTCAGGGTGTGAATTTTGCTTTTGTTTTTCTTCTTTCGGGAGTTCATGCCAGCAATTTTGTTTTATTTTTTTTTTTTTTTTTTTCAATTTTACCATGTTAATTTAAAACAAAGGAAGGATATGTCAATTTGAAAAATGTTACATAGAAAAATTTTTTGATTTAAAAAAAAAAAAAAAAAAAAAAACAATTTGGTATGAAATTTTTTTTTTTTTTTTTTGCATGTCTTTTGCACAACTTTTTTATATTGGCAAATTGTAACTGGTTACAAAGGTGGGAGGTTGAATATATATCTTTAATTTTAAACTTCAGAATAATTTCACAAGTTAAAATTATTTGAATCCTGACAAGAAGTTTATTGTTAAAATATTCCTGGCTAAAACAAATTTTTTGCAAAAATTTTGGGACAGAATCAATTTGGACGTTTTTGTGTTGTAAATTATGAAAGTCCTGGCTAGAATTCTCGCAAAGTTAAATATTTGAGTAAACTATTGCGAACATTTAAACCACACAATACACCTCTGTAGGAATATTAATCAAAGGGCTTGAGAAAATATAGCAATTATGACTCAAAATTTTTTGACCAAAAATTGCAAAAATTTGTATTCGGGATTATTAATGAGCACAAATGTTTAATTTAATATTCATTCAGACAAAAAACAAAATCCAAAAGTTATATTAATAAAGATGCAAACATTTTGGCTTATTTATATCCCCGCCACTTTTTATTTTCTGGAATTTTTATTTTATTTCTATAAAAAGGATTGGGCTGTTTCAAAAATGAAATGACCTATAAAAATTTCATTCAAATTTAAAAGATTTGAATGAAAGTGTCGGTCTATATTTAGCAAGATTTTACTTGCTGTAAATTTTTGTTCCCGTGAAAAATGTACAATTTACGATTTTATATAAATATGCAACTGAAAAATAAAAATACGGAAGTTGAAACGGCCCAATTTTGAATAAAGTTTTGGGTTTTGTAAATAATAAATTAAAACCCAAAATTTCTAAAATACTGATGTCATAGATAATTCAAGATAATGTTGACCAATGGCTTTATCTAATGGGATTCTCTATTAGATTGAATTCTTCTTGTGAATAGTTATAATATGTGAAACAAAAATGATAGCTCCGCTTATTTTATACTATAGAGGCGAATTTCATTTTTTTTTCTTCTTTTTCATGTTGATTTTTTTCCAATTTGTTCTTTTTATATAAAAGTGCTTAGACGATTTATTTCTGCAAAAAATATTTAAAGAATTTTTTTGTGTTTATGTACAAAAAAATGGAGAACATCTTGTTAATTTGGCAATTGAATAAACTTATTTTTAAAAATCGTCAATATATTTGGCAGTTTGTATTGTGGTTAAATTTGTGAGTTGAATTTTTATTGATTTTCGTAAATTTTAAATTTTAAATCTTCAAGATTTAAATAAATTTTAGTTTTCAATTACTTCGAAAACAAAATAAGGTAAAGACATTCAAGATTTGCAAATCTATAAAAGATATTTTTAAAAACCTAATTAAATCTGAAGAATGATTTTCTAGATGAATACACAAATAAATTTGAAATCTGTCACACAATTAAATCATAAGATTTTGAAGATTCATAAATCTAAGTGTCAAAATATCGGGTAACAGAATTTATATAAATCTCAACTGTGGCACCATGACCACCACCACCCAGCATATTTTCATACACCTTATCCATATTTTATAAACTAATAGCAAACAGTATTGAGCTCTCTGTTTTGAAGTGACTGTAAGTACGTACATTATGTATTTATTTTTATCCATATAGTTGGATTTCAGATACAGGTATGAGTGCAGAGGAATTCGAGTCATCTCTTCTGTGTCTAAAAATTCAAATTTTCTCATTGATGAATTATTTCATCATTTCGCAAACTACGACTTTTATAATTTAAAATTTTTGCGTAATCAATTGAATCCTTGACCTCATTTTACAGCAATAATGACATTATTTATCTTGCATCACAGAAACAGTTAGGATAGATTGACCTTCAATAACTTTAAACCACAACCAAATTACTGAAAACATTTCAAAAAAATATTTTTGAAGATTTGCAGAATTATAAATCACCCATACAGTAAATTAACCAGACATTTACATATTCCGTATTTAAATCCCACATTTTCCAAAAGAATTTTAAGATTTAAGATTTACAAATCGCCAAAGCCTAGTTTATTACCACTAATTTTAATTTTATGGACCGAAAACCATTAAAAAAAATCAAAATCCGCTAAAATTTCATATCTCCCGCTTTAAAACCTTGAACTTCCGCTTCTGCGCAGAGCTAAAATCAGAGTCGTGACGTAAGATCGTCCCGAGTAGGGTGTAGTCACGGTTTAGTTTGTGGCTTTTTAGGGAGAAAAAGAGTTTACTATTTCCACTCTTCATAACGGTACCATCCCCTTACAAATCACTAAACCCTTAACAAACCGTAACTGATTTACTAACTGACAAACTATCCACGTCAAAATAACTGCACCAAAGCGCAAAGACGAAAAAAAAATTACAATAAACACGACAAATATTTTCTCATCTTTTCATTTCATTACTCAATTTACTTAATATTTTACAGATCGTTTGAAAAACTGGCTCCATGACTCATCTATAATAGTGAAAATAACGGAGAGTTCTGAATATCTGTGAGTAAAATTGCCATTTTTTGGTCTGATCGGTTATGAATTTTTATGTTTTAAGATAGACGATGCCGCTATTTGGGAAATCTCAAAAAAGTCCTGCGGATTTGGTTAAAGCGTTAAAAGAAGCGGTTACAGTACTCGAGAGAACGGAACGGACGGACAAGAAGACGGAGAAAGTACGAGGAAGATTTTTATATTGAAATTTGTTTGTAAGGTTGTGTAAGGGTTTTAAGTGTTTATTGGTAGTGATGGAAATAAATAAATCTTGGAATTAAGAAAGAAAAATATTTTGGGGGTCGAAAAAATAATGTAATTGAGTGAAGATTTCTATGATCATTTTCTACGGTACAATTTGGCTGGAATTCAATAATTTAGTTTATTTTCTCTTTTATTTTGTTAATTTTGGGTTCGAAAGGTTACAATTTTGTTTAAAAATTTGATTTTTCAAAGAAATAATTTGATTTCTCTTAAACCTTCTACAGAATAGTGCAGTTATATAGATTTTGTATAGGAAAATTACACTGAAATGACAACTGGGTATAAAATTTTGTAGTTTTAGTGCAATTTATTTTAATTGTTCATTTCTTTTTATGTTACAATATTTTGTAATTAAATTTTTAAAATAAAAATATTTTTTTCATTTTGCAGGCTCAAGAAGATGTGTCGAAGAACTTGGTCCTTATTAAGAATATGTTGTACGGTACAAGCGACCAAGAACCACAGACTGATATTGTATTAGCACAACTTGCGCAAGAATTATACAATTCCGCGTTACTGTTGTTACTCATCCAGAACCTTATGAAAATAGATTTCGAAGTGAGATTAATTACTATCCCGAAAAATAAACAAATTATTAAAAAATGTTTTTCTAGGGGAAGAAAGATGTGGCTCAAATATTCAATAATATTTTACGACGGCAAATTGGAATTAGAGCACCCACTGTTGAATATATTTGTACTAAACCTGAAATTCTTTTTACTTTAATGCGAGGGTAAATTTTTATTTAAGTTTTTTATTGTAATTATATACATTTTTTGATGTGTTTTCTAGCTATGAAACCCAAGAAATAGCGTTGAATTGCGGCACAATGTTGCGTGAATGTGCACGATATGAAGCACTTGCGAAAATAATGTTATACGCTGAAGATTTTTACAATTTCTTTAAATATGTTGAAGTGTCTACGTTCGATATTGCTTCAGATGCCTTTTCAACATTCAAGGTTAGTCTGAATTAGTGTGATATTTAGAGACCCTCATTCTTGTCTTAGGAGTTGGACAGTGGGGGAAGTAGTAACGTAAAGCTCGGTTCACATTGACATAATGTAGGAACGCTCTCTTACGTTGATGATTATAACTGCCAACTTTAGCGACTTGCATTTTGTTTCCCTTTACTTCTAATGTGAACACAGGAGAAAACCTAGCAGTGGTTTCTATTTTAGCTTATTTTTGACTCTCTAGAATCAGTTCACATCTGCTTTCATATTGAAGTAAGGCAGAAATGACGCAAAAAAATACAGAAGCATTGGAAGAATAGATGTCGCACTGCTGCAAAGTTGTGTCATGTAGGCTTTACATTTGTGTTCACATTGAAGTAATGCAGAAATGGTGAAAATAAAGTTGAAGAGTATTATTATTCTGATAAGAACATGATTTAATGTTAATGTATTGTTTCAGGAACTACTTACTAAACACAAAGTGCTTTGTGCTGAGTTTCTGGAAGCAAATTATGATAAAGTATTTGGACATTACCAGGGTTTACTCAATTCGGAAAATTACGTAACCAGACGGCAATCTTTAAAAGTAGAAGTTTTTAATTAGTTAATTAGATCCGTGTGTGAATTATTAATGTGAATTTTTATTATCTAGTTATTAGGGGAATTGCTACTTGACCGACACAATTTTACTGTCATGACACGGTACATTAGTAATCCAGATAATTTAAAGCTCATGATGAATATGTTGAAGGAGAAGAGCAGAAATATCCAATTTGAGGCCTTCCACGTCTTTAAGGTTGAAACCAATTGTATAAATAGTAAAAAATATCGTTTTTCTAGTCGATTACAAATACAAATAAACTAGAATTTTGTAGTCGATTCTTAGAGGACCGACTTTTTGATATCACAAATATAAAAGTTTATTTTGCGCCTAGGATTTGTATATTCAACCTTTTTAACTTTACACATTAAGGAATGTCAGTCAAAAAGTCGATTTTCATATTCATTATTATTCGATATTTTTTACGGTCTAATTTTGAAAGTTATCACTTTTTAAAAACAGTGTCCGATGTTTTTAATACTTTTATTATTATTGTGTTACATAAAGTCGATTTCTTTTTAAAACTTATTCGACTTACCGATCTATTTATTAAAGGAGTCGACTTTTTATATCAAAAAGAAATCGACATCTAAATTTAGATTGGCGATTTACATAAATTTCTGCTAAAATTATCGAATTGTTTTTCGATTTATATATTCATTATGGTCGATTTCAAAAATTATAGATCTTTTAACTTATCGATTTCGGTTATTTTTATAGTTTTAATAAATATTATAACCGATATTTTTAAATTTTGCAGGTTTTTGTTGCGAATCCTAACAAACCGAAACCCATTTTGGACATTTTGCTTCGAAATAGAGAGAAACTGGTTGATTTCTTAACCAAATTTCACACAGATCGATCAGAGGATGAACAATTCAACGACGAAAAAGCCTATCTCATAAAGCAGATCAAGGAACTGAAGCCTTACGACGAACATTAAAATATTTGCCTTCATTCACTTTTAAGCTGCAAAAAATTAATAAGAATAAAAATAAATTAATGCAGCTTTGTGTGTTAATTTAAACTAGCTTTTCGTCGTGACTTTGATAAACAAAGTCCCTTATAATCAATTTTGAGTATAAAAAAAGTGTCAACTAAGAGAGAAAATTTAAAAAAAAAAAACCCTTTTAACATCATTTATTTGTTTTCTCTTTATTAAAATTTTTTCTTTTTGGTTGTACATTTCCCAACAAATCAGGTTGTAACCCTTACAATTATACTCTTATCTGAAATTGCATTTTGTTTACAGAGCGATAGTATAATATTATTCATGTACATATCGTGTTTGTATTTGGGGGCTCGTTTTGTGTTTATTATTATTTTCCTTTACTTTATAATATTTGTAATCGGTTAAGTTTTATAAGTGTTGCCTGTAGTTTTATATTTTTCTTTCTCCTAGCCCTTTAACTGTACATATTATTGTAACATCATGACGTGAACATGTGCGGTCCACTAATTTACAGCAACAAATGGTATATTACATGGCACACTATGACAAAATCTGTCGAATTAATGTTTAGTTCCTTCTCTATTTGTACATATAAAAAGATAAAATGGGTCTGGCATTTAATTTGATGGCGAAATAAATTGGTCTGTTTTAACAAGAGTATAAAATATTTTTTTTATTTTATTATATCGACAGGATTCTGAAGAAATATTCAATTTCAAGTACGGCGTCGTCTGGTAAATCTGTGCAATGAACTGCGTTCTTCACTCTATCTTTGCCGAAACGGGCTCGTATTGTGGTAGGACGGAGCTGGCGAGCGATTGCCTGGTGGTAAAATTGGGTATTAATGTCTCTGGTTGATTTGAGTCTTTAATTAGTTACAGGGTCGATTGGGCCGACGATTTCTCGGAAGGATTTTGGTGTGTCCGGAAAGTTGCTGGTTATTTCCATGGCTAAGCACGCCCCGGAGACTAATTGATGAACCATGTCCTGTAAGGATGTTGAGTTTGTTTGAATTTTAGGTTTTTATAATTTTTTTTTCTTTTTACTTTGTATTCTGCTAAGACTCCTTTGTACACTTCTAAGAATTCTTCGGCATTTCCTACATCCATATGGAACTGGCATTTTGAATATGATAATTAGTTTTTTTGTATTTTGTAAAACTATGCAATTTTAAACTAAGTTTTTGCAAAAGTTCTGCATTCGGTAGAATTTTTTCTTAAATTTGCGAAGAATTTTGCAGGAAGTATTATCTGGACAAGTTTTACAGAATTTATTAATTTGTTTTTGCCGTATCTGAAAATACTTTTGCAACTTCTCCTTTGCAATTTCTGCAGTGAAAAATTGCAAAACGTTTACGAAACTACAAATTTTGCAGAATCTTGCAATAACTATAATTTTTAACAAAACAATTTTATTAACTAATCGAAGGGCAGAAATGTTGTATCCAGCATCCAAAATCCCTGATAAAATCCCACCAGCCAAACCTTCAATCAAAGAAATACAAAAAATTACAAAATTACAAAAACTTCAGTTTCAACTTTGTACACCTGATTGTAACGCATGAGGTTTAATAACACAGCAAGTAGAACTCTCAAACGTTGCAGTATTTTTTATTTTGGACTGAACATCAAAAATCTCTCTATCCTAAAAATACAAAAACATAAAACTACAAAACTTTGTAATCACAAAAAAAAAAAAAATTCTACCTTGATAGCTGAAGCCAAACTATCAGAGCCATAACAAACCGCTGCCAATTTATCTATTTATACAAACACAAGAAAAAAAAATTATTTATAATTTAAAATTTTTTTAAAATTTTCTAATCCACCAGAACCAACAGTCGTAGGCACCGCTTGACAATCACTTTTATCATCAGCTAGAACTAAGCCTAAATAATCTCGTAACTTCCTCACAGAATTTTCACCCAATATTTCCAAAATGATAACTCTCCCTTGTGACAGTTTATCCAAACTCAGCCTATAAAGTTCACGTTTATTAATATTATATTCTTTTAATTATAGTTAGATATTTACAATCCTTTCAGACTTGTCGACTGTCTCGAATGGAATTCATTGGCTTGATCTTTACTCAACTCGACCATGATCGCTTGACAGATTTGTAAGCGGAGAATATTGTAAATATCGTCCAGAATTCGTCCCGTGTACTTTAGACCGTCGTTTGTAATTATAGCAATTGTTCTGGAAAATTCACAAACCAAAATGAGTTACAGAAGTTACTAATCGGCTGAACCGCAATACTTTAAAGTGTGAACAAGTGACCACTCTACGTTTACTTTTGCAATTTCTTACTAATCATAACAACAAGTAACCTATTGCTGACTACTTCCTAACCATTACTAAGTTCACACTTATGTTCACATTAGAACGGGCCGAATAACTGTTGGAGGATTGCCAGAGTAAGCTCCTTCTTTCTGCTTTACTTCAATGTGAACACAAATGTGAAATTAGTTTTATGCTTGATAGAAATGGGTTGGTCATTTAGTTAGAATAATTTATATCAAACTTTTCGCAGATTCTTTCTAGTTTTGTCCTCGTTAGTTCATCACCGTAATCGATTATGTCCATTCTCCGACTTAATATCATCATCGAGTTTCCAATGTAGAAATCTTTTAAGGTGACTTTATTGTACGGCATTCGTTTCAGAAAAGCCCGATGGGCTTTGATATCATACTACAGAAAAAGACAATTTTTAAATGTTTTTTTTTTATTTGATTTTTCTTTTGAAGTTAAATTTGCCACCATTTCAATTGAGCCGTCGATCGTGTAGTAAAATATCTGGAATTTTCGGTTGTAACTCGCTGTGGTGTCGTACCATTCGGCTATGAAAGCATATCGCTCTTCTCTTGCAGCCTAGACATAGAAAAATATTTTTAAAATGTTTATTTTTTGTCGAATTAAATTACCATGATGGAAGTGGCGACTTTTGTTCTCAGCGTTTATATGGCCTCGGTTTTAATTTTGTATTACAATTTTAATTAATTGATTAGATTTTATATATCAAAACATTTATTAAATTATTAATTAAATAAAAAAATTCACATTAAGGAATGTATACAATTTCAATTTTAACCAATCGGATAATAGGATAGTTTCAAAATAGAAGAACATGGTTTCAAATATCAAAACTAGGCGGCGTGATATTCGCACATATTTTCTGTCGTCACAACCAAAACCAAATTATTTTTTTAAAAAAAGAGCAATATGTTCTTCATAATAAAACTGTAATATAATTTTAATAGCACATGCTATAATAAAAGCCCAAATTTAAAACTCCGCAGAAACTAAAAATGGCCGCATTGTTTATGTTTACAATTGACCACATGCGACTATAACAATCACATGAAACTGCATTAAACCTCTTCATTTCCATTCCAACGAAGCCTAAACCCAAATGGACCTTACCGCAATTGTACCTACATCAACGATATGAGTAATTATCAACTACTTCCTCTATAATTAATAACTCCCGACTCATTTCCTGACTCCTTAAAAACAAATTCCATGAATTATTTTTATTTCTTTTCACTTTCAGACCCACCATGCCTACGCAGATTAACACATTACAAGAAATGTTTACTCATAACAACTGCAATCACTTCAACGACATTTTTACTACTTGGAAATTTTCTTTCATCAGAGTTAAATTCATTTAATGAAGTACAAAAATGTCCTGCATGTTATGGTGTTAGTTTATGTGAAGAATTTTACAATGGGAGAGTTGAAATCCCAAAATGGCAAAAACTTGGGATTGTCAATTACTTCAATACGAAAAATGTTTATTGGGGGATATATAAAAATCAGAGTATTATTTTAAAAAAATTAGCACATAATTCAGAGTTGAGCAAGTTTGATGAAGGTTTGTGTAAAGAGATTCATCAAGAAAACGGTTGTGATTTGAAAGAAGGGATGATGAAAGTGTTGGAGAAGAAAAAGAAAAGGGTGAACGGAGTAGAGACTACCGATTTGATGAGTTGTTTTTCAAGTAGGCTTTTGGATAGAGTTTGGAAGAAGTTTAGTGAAAAGAAGTTTCAGAACGAGGATGCAGAGTTTTATATGTGGACATTATTGTTCATCAATCCGGAACCGTTGATTCTACAGGTAGGGTATTATTTCAGTTAAAAAGAAAATAAGAACAAAATGCAACAAAGTGTACTATTTTTACAATCAAATATGATTTCTGGTATGCAATATTAGGAGAAGTGTAGCAATGGGGAAAAAACCTATCCAAAAAAGCTAATTTCCTCAATGGATGGCAGTTACATTTGATCTTAATTGAATATAATTAACAAATTGCTTGTTAATAGCTTTGAAATTGACATCTTCCAATTGATAGTTTGATAGCTTCATGCTTAATGATAGCTGATGCTTCACGCTTTGGTCAAAGCCCCAAAACCGGTGGGAGTAGAGGCTCAACGTGAACAGTTTTGCATCATTAATTTCTCATAAATTCTTTTCACTAACAGTTTGTAAATCTAAAATTTTAAGAATTTTCAAAATTCTGAATTCTGAAAATTCTGAAACTGAAGCGGCAATTTAGTCACACTCGAATGATGCAATCACACGCGATTAATAATGTTGAAATGTATTGAGATAGCAAAGAATAATATTGATAACTATACAGTGGTAGCAAGAGTTACAAAGGATTGTTGGTAATTTTTATATGGTCTCCTGTTGTACATGTAAAACTTCGATTCAATGTTTACTGTTGGTTTTGAACCAATATGAACGAATGATCATTGTAAGGTGTGAATGTAGAAAAGTCTGCTAGTAAAACCAAATGTTGCCATTGTCATTGAATCAAAGTTTGACTGACTATTCCACCAGGTGACTATTTTTTCTCCCTGATTACAGTTTTAAAATATTGTTTGTAGATGTGTTTTCAATATTATAAGAGAATATTGGAAGCTTTAGTTGGGCTCCTGACCTGTACCCTGATGATGTCTACAATGCCTTTGGTTTTTTTAGCTTCTCTGAGTTGTCTTAAGTGTGCTTAGGGTTATTGTAGTATTCTATGTACTTCTTGCAAGCACTAGTTCTTGTCTCAGTTTTGATAGGAGGTGCTTTGACCATTCTTTTGCTTGAAAGTTTAGTATGGGCTCAATGTTTCTTAAAGAAGTTGCTTAAGAATACAAAGGGGATGAACTGCTTTTCTTAGTATGGCCATATGATTATACCAAGAGCAAATCATCTGTAGTGACCAATAGACAAAATGATTATAACAAATGTTATGCCCTCATTTAAGCTTCATTTTATATAACTACCACTTTATACTCTAGACATTCCGTTCTGAAGATGGTTGGCCCTTTCCCCGGTACTTCGGGGCGTGTGGTAGAGTTATCATGGAAGAATACATTGGGCTTCCACTTTCTGCATTTCAAAATGCTCCATTGAAGATGAGGCTGAACTTAGCTTTACAAATCACCAAAATTGCACAAAAATTGACTTCCACTCCATGGGGCTTTCATTTATACATGACCGATGTTTCCTTCGAAAACTTCGCGGTGACCCCAGAAGGCCGTGTAGTTCTTGTGGATTGTGAAAACATCATAGTGGTTGATTATAAGCAAATTAATAACAGTGAAGTTCATCAGCACACTCAGTTTACAAATGGTGGGAACCATCTAATATTCTCCCCACAAGATTTGTGCACGCACAGTGTAGCGGATCATAACTACTATGTAGTATGCCAGGTATAATAACGGGAAAATAGAGCATTTGGAATTTTAATAATACAGTGATTTTTCAGGGACTTCTCTCGGATTCACCTTGGAGTCATGGAATAGAAGGAGGGCTTCTGTATGACCTGCCACAATGGTTGGACCAATTGTACAGAGTGAAGAAACTGATAGAAAATTGTGCAGAGAAGAAAGTAGTGATACAAAGCAGGTTTACTGTGATCCCTCTTTTACAAAAAGCTTTAAAAAAGTCTATTGCAGCTTTGTAACAATGATAGTTTATATTTTTTATAAGAGTTCTGAAGTGCTATTTATGCTTATTGAGGCTCAGTGGTGCCTTTTGGTACCAGTGTTAAACCAAAGTCTATAAGAGGAACTGTGACCAAATCTTTGACACTGTCAAAGATATAGTTTCAAAAAAGTACATAAATCTTTATTAATTGTTATTATTACAATTTAAATATTTAAAACGTTTTACTGTTGAATATAATATATAAAATATAACAAATTTGGGCTTGAGTCATTCTCAGATACCCGAAATCAGAATAAATTAAACCGATCTCAGATTGCTAATTAACCAGAGCATGCGTTTGGCTTTTCTGAAGAGACAAAAGGGAAAAATTTTTATTACAAGTGATAGTGCTGATGAATATGATAAAATCCAAATACAAGAGACATATCCCCTTGCATTTGTTTAGTTTAAGGGTGAGTAAGTGATTGAATGGTAAAGTAAACATGTAATCAGCTGGTTTTTACACAAAATTCAAGTGTTTTATTGTGTGCTTAGCAAATGGGACTGGTGTTTGTATTAATATGTTTTATTTTTTTCTAGTTGTAAGCGAAGAAGGAAATAATTAGTTTTGTTATCACTTGGGTGATATTCAAGTGTTTAGTTTTTTTAATTTGTTAAATTTTAGTTTTTTTCCAATATTTTGATTGTGGGAAAACTGAATTGCGTCAAGAATTTGTTATAGGTGTATGAATAATTTATAACTTCTTTGAAAATTATTGAGGTTATTGATACTTTATAGTTTAAAAAGTAGTGAAAATGGTGTTCGATGAGATCATTGGCACATGTTCTGTTCTGGGATGATAAAGTTTAGTGTGTCAGATGCGAGTTTTTTTACTATTTAAAGTTATTTTCGGCTTGTCATCAATATGGTTGAATGGTTTTTACGGGTGGATTTAAGTTGGTGATAAAAGTTTTGTCTCCATAGTGAAGAAACGTTTCACTTTGGGTATAAAACTGTGTTTCTGAGCATGCGTGTTGCTTAAATTGTATCAAGAAGCTCGAAGCATCTAGGTCTGTTCTTATTGCGGAAGAAAACTGAGCAGTGGTTAACCAGTCACGTTTATTGCTGAATTTTGGACAATGATTTCAAGGTAAGAATAACAAGTGATATTCTCTAGTTAGGTATTGCATTTCTAATGAATGTTAATTTTGTATTGATGAAAAACTGTTCATTATTTTTAAATCTATAAAGATGTAGGGATATTAGAGAGCCATTATTACAAAGTATTTACTTTCCTATTCGAAGTCTTTGCATAAATCTTGCTAAGTTATAATGGGTGTGTTTATTTTTGGGAAATATGGCATAAAAACATATGAAAGACGTTTGTTTTTAGCCATATTATTATAAAAACAGGCAGCTGCAGCATGACCAGTTCACTGCATGCTGAATGCCAAACAAAAACAGTTGAAATTTTACGGAAATGTCTTATAAAATTTTAAAGAAAAGTTGCAAGAAATGTATTTTATATTCCCAATGCATTATCTGATTGCTAAAAATATGTTTTGCTTTCCCTAGAGAAAACCTGGTGTACTGCCTTCTACTCATGACAGTGATTTGGTTCAACGCCAATTGTCAACCAGATTTAATGAGTGAAATAGAAGAATCTGACTACCCCAAACTTTGGGTTTACTTTCGTCAAGGAAGCGTCATCCCAAGATGGGAAAAGCGTTTCGTGGACCCGGCAAAACAACAACTGAATTTACTAAGTGACAACAACAACGACAAAGATTCCAACTCGGAGAGAATGCAACAACTAAAACGCTTGGGTAACCGAAAATTCCAAACCCAAGGCTGGAGAAGGAAACGATCACTTTTGAATTTAATTCGTCAAACACTTACAAAATAATAAATTTCTTATAATACAAGAAATAATGGAAATTTTTTAAAACCAAAACTGGAACCAAAATGGCTCCTATAAAACTGTAACTGTAACTGTAAATAAAAAAACGTAAATTAATAAAAACAATTTAAATGAATTGACAAATAATAAAAGGAAACTGTTGCGTGTCGTCCGCATCAATTGACGTCACCAGCCGATTACGTCATCTACGCAACTGCGGTGGCGCTGTTCAGGTGTGGTCAATCGTGTGCCTCTCTCTATACTCTCTCAGTTGTGTGTTGTGTGCTAAAGGAGGAAACATGGCGGACGAGAAGAAAACCGAAGAGCAATTATATTATTTACCACCACCACAACTCTCAAAATGGGAAGGATTCAAGCTCTTCATGTGGAATCCCGAGCGCAGAGAATTTATGGGCCGTACGGCCGAATCATGGGGTACGCAAACATTCGTAGGAAAAAAAGATGGATGAAACGCTGCAAATATACAAAATGGCTTCCTCTGCATTTGCGGAAACTGGCTCAATTTAATTTAACTAACGATCCGTGCATTGCAACGTTTTATCCGCTTAATCTGAGCGATAGTTTTAAGTTGATTGATGGATCGTCGGAGTGGTAATTTTCCGCTGACTTAATTTTAAAAAAAAATTTTTTTTAATCCATTCTATTTGGACTTTGATACTTTAGTGAATAGCTGTTATCAGCTATTTTAAGAATTTATTGCTTAATTGATCTTTTATTTTCGTTATAGGTAAAGTAGGCTTGTTTTACTTGGTATTCTACGCTGGTCTTGCGGCATTTTTCGCACTATTGCTATTAATCTTCTATCAGACGTTGGATAATTTTGAACCAAAATGGAAACTGGATAGCAGTCTAATTGGCAATAACCCAGGTAAATCAGTTATACGTCTAATATATGTGAAAAATTTTGATATTGAACTAATTACATACAACAAACTTAGAAAAACTTGAAACATCGATTTCAATTTTCGCTTTTTAAAAATACGGTCAATTTATAAACTAAATTTGCAAAAACTTTTCGTATGTGAAAGGTTTGGGATTTCGACCAATGCCGCCCACCGAGAATATCGAAAGCACCTTGATTTGGTTTAGGCACGGCACGAAAGGAAATTGGCAATACTGGGCTGAAGCTTTGCATACCTTTTTGATGCGTAAGTTCATTTCTTTTCGTACTAAGATAGATACCTAAATTATTTTGTTCATACAGCTTATGAAGATGGGCGTCAAGATGGAGAGCACTACCAATCGTGTAAACCCGGAGAAAAGCCTGACGACAACAAAGTTTGCCATGTAGATATTAACAAGTTTGAAGGAATGTGTTTACCTGCCTTTGATTATGGGTATAAGCATGGACAGCCGTGTATCGCTATAAAAATTAACCGAGTAAGTATTGTAAAAGAAAATGGTATTGACAACTTCTTCAGCTATTTAATCATTGTCCTAGATAGTGGAGTAACTTATCATTACCTAAACTACATTTCTTTTTTGAAATCTTCAACTTGTATTTTAAAGTGAAGTTTTATTTCAGATATTCAATTGGGAGCCAGAACCCTACACAACCGACAATCTTCCTAAAGACATACCTGATGAAGTAAGAACCTTGGTTTGGAACAACAAAGGAAGCCCAAAAGTTTGGATTACTTGCGAAGGAGAGGTAAACTTGCAAGCATAAACATTAGCTACGTTCAATCTTTGTATGGAATGGTAACTTATCTGTTCCAAGTCTATGATATGGTAAGTTACTTTTACTACATAAGTAATTTACTAAAATCTTTATACACTGTTCAAATGTTGTGCATAGCATTGTGGGTAAAATGGGCAGACAATACACAGTCAGAACTTGGGATACTTTTGTTGTCCATCAAAAATAGCTAGAAAATAACGTGATAAAAATACCAGAGGTCGCATAAGTCTAACTGTAATTGTTACATTACATTGGCTGAACCTTATTTGAGGTTCGTAGGCGTTTTTTGAGTGCAAACTTCGTATTTTCTAAGATACGTGTTACTTCACTGTGTTCACATTAGGAGTAATGATTAAACTTCCTAAAGAGTTGTATCATCTTGGTTTACTCTCTTGCCTTACTTTTGCCATTACTGTAATGTGAGCACTAAGTGTGCACAACCTAATTTAAAGATTGAACGCAGCTTGTAATATTTCTGTGATCGAAAACACACTTACGTTTTGAAAACATTTCCCAGAATCCTGCTGATAAAGAAAACATAGGCAACCTGACTTACCACCCAAATCAAGGAATCGAAACATACTACTTCCCATTCAAAAACACTCCAGGATATCTGTCACCGGTGATTTTGGTCCACTTTGGAAGCGTTCGAACCGGTGTTTTGGTCAACATCGAATGCAAAGCTTGGGCTCAAAATATTGAGCATGCGCGCCAAGAACGCAAAGGCAGTGTTCACTTAGAACTACTGGTCGATTAAAAGAAAATACAGAACTATTTAAATGTAGTTTGTGTTTAGTTTGGAGGGTTCAGTGTGTGCTGCAGCAGAAAAAATTGTAGAAAAAAAAACAAGATTTATTCAGAAAAGTCTTTTTTTTTTTTTGGTAGGTTGTTAAAACTTTTTTGATTTCTCCTTTTTGTTTAAAAAATTTTGAACTGCTCCACCGTTTTTCAAATACTGCCATTTAGTCTTTGCATTAATCAGAAAAAAAATCTTGCGAAAATGACCTCTTTCTCCAGTGGTCATCTGCTGTTAAATGGGTGTAAAGATTGTATAAAAAGAATTGTTGAATTTTTTTTTTTGTTTCTTTTTTGTAGGTTTACGGAAGCCGATACACCCAAGTAGCGGAGTACGGTTGAAATTCATAAAACGGACGTTACAATTATTAAAATACTTAAGTTTTAAATGACATTGGAATGAATGTTTTAAATCTATCAAGTATCTAGTAGCAATTCCGGATGTTTTATGGGTCATGTGACCATCACGTGCTCATTAGATCACTCCTGATTGGTTGAAATTCCCGCTGGTATTGAAAAATACAATTAAAATGAACTGATCTTTTTTTTTATTACGTCATATCATCCAAATAACAGGAAATTATGTCACTTCAGCCATATTAAATGCTACTTGGGTGTGAAAAGTGCACATTAGATGTGGTATATATTTTTTTCGCCCCTTGTATAAAAGACGGTTTCTTATTGATAAAAGCCCTCATCACGAATAGATTTTTATTATTATGAAAAAAATTATATATATAAAAAGGTTGGAAAAGAGTGAATTTGGAATTTCCCCCTCTCTATTCTCAGTATAACCAGGAACCTGGAACTTCATCTTTAATTCACTGTCCTTGAGCTGCTTCTTTATTGTGTCACCATTTGATGTAGCTTGGAAATTTAGAATATTTTAATAAATAAATTACTTAACCAGTTTAGAAACTTTGAATGGTAGTAAAAAAATTTTTTTTGCTCTGGGAATTTTTAATTTTCAGTATTTTTTATTCTGTTGCTTTACACACAAACAAGAGAAATAAATGTAAACATCCAATTCATCAACTGTAATTTCTTAGATTAATAAAAATATTAAATGTTTATGACTTGGAATTTTAATGGGGTAATTAGAAAATACTTGTTTTAACTTATATATCAGGCGTTAGGTTGTCACAAGAATGAATAATGTTGGGTTCTCTTCAAAGGTTAAAAGTTGCATTTACTGTAAGTAGGAATTCTTTTTAAAGTAGATGATGCATTTATAAATATTCCACGTTTAACCGTAGAAAATCGCAAGTGAAATTTTTGAATTTATAAATGCATCTTGTAATTTTTATACAATGAAGGTTGGATAAAAAAAACACGTGAAAACCCCATAAATTATATTTGAAAATTGTATTTTATTTAATTAGGTTAAGTTGTGAATTGATTCGTCCGGTCATTCCTTTTGTGTTGAGTGGTTTTGTGCAGTTTTATCTGGTGGTTTTATTTGGTTCTTAGCAACTGCTTAAATACACAATGGAAGAAATTAATGTTTGCTTGTTCTGGTTTCACGTGTTTTCTTTGTGGATTGGAAGGAAGAGGGTTATAAGGGGGTCGAGTTTATGTCAATAAAGAATTTGTTTTAATTGGTTTTTTTGTTCTATGAATTTTTTACAGGGTCGTCCTATTCATTGATTGGAGTTGTGTCGATTATTTTTATGATGGTGATTGTGTTTTGTTACCAATCTCGTCAATCGATTATTGGTGGATATAACGGTATAAATAAGGGTATTATCTGTTTTTATGAGGTATTGCTTTTTTTTTTTTATTATTTTTTTGTGTAATAGATTTATCTGTGGTTTTACGTGTTGATACCTGCACGAATTTTTCCAGGGTGGAGAGAGGGTTGGAAGAAGTTTTGAAAGGTATTTTGTAAATTTTTTTAAATCTATAACAAAACAAAGTGTCTGAAATTCTTTTTCGAAGCACCATGCCTCATCAAATTTATCTGCCGCTTTGTGTAGATTTTTACTTTAAAAAATTGGGTTAAGTGACAAAAGTCCAATTATTGATATATATACATTTTCCATCGACTATTTTTAGACCCGCCGCTGATCACAGCGCCAATGTTTTTACAACGTCAAAATTCGATCCTAACAATTCAAAGACCACAATAGTGAATAAATAGATTTAATTTGGTTAGTGAGATTTGGTTTTTACCGGGAAGACTTAATTAAAATTTGTTCAATGGGGTATTAGGCAGCTGTTATAGGGGTTGATTCTATATTTCTTTCTTTTTGAATCATATCTGATGTGATACAAATTTTTTTTATAAAAGTGTTGCAAGTGTTTTGGACTTTTACACAAAATATTTGTATAAAGCTGTTAAATCGTTGTGACGGTCTAAAAGCTAGTTTTACAGCATAACATAATAATTCTAAAAAAAAAAAAATCTTTTTTCTAACAAACTGAAATTTAAAAAAAAAATAAAAAAAAAAATTTCTCATAAATAATTTGTTGTTATCAATTATCTTAATAATTCAACAGCAAATTTCCAACATTTTTAAACCCTAAAAAAGTGACATATTTCCAAACTCAAATTTAGCCTCATACTTAATTACTGTAAATAAAACAAACCTAATTTTTTTAATCTTTCAGAACTAATCCTCCATAATGAGGATAAAAAATGGGTGAATATAACAGGAATAGATGAAGCAACCATAATTCCCATTTGCCCACCAAGCAAATCATGCAACCAGTTGACACAAGACAGTGTAAATACAGACTTGTCACCTACTTACAATTTATTGAATAATATAAACTTTTATTTTTATCCAACAGATCACAGAATACAAACCAAACCCTCATGCAACTTTATGTGTTTTTATTTTATGTTGTGATAACTTGTAAAAAAAAATTTTTTATTTTTAATCAGGAAGTATAAAATTGTAATATGTAGTTTCACTCCACCATGTCCTGCACAATTCACCTGGCTTGTCCCTTAATATTTTTTTTTTTTTTTTTGGTTTAAAGACAACTTGAAGCTAGGAATTTACATTTCTTGTTTGTCTGATGTAATAAAGTGTTATGTAATACAGATGAGCTCTAATTTCAATTATGTAATTAATTAGCACAATTGTTTATTGTTGTGTCAAGCCCTAACTATAGGGGAAAATTGATACAGGAAAAAACTTAAATAATTGGAAAACTTTTTAACAGTCAAAAAGTTTGTTGTTGCATTTTGTTATTTTTATAAATTCATTAAAGTTGCAATTATAAATTTTTGTAACTTTTTTTTGGTTATTTTTAGTATTAATTGACATAAGGTCAGGGCATTCTTAGGCATTTCTTATGACAAAGTAGGTTATTAGCTTGAGGCCTCGTGAACCTTGGCCATGAAGTTTGAAGACAAAAGTCTATTTTATTGGTGTTTAGGCTTTAGTTTGTATTTGGCTCTTGAAGAAGTTGGTTGATTTATTTGGGGTTTTTACTGGACATGTATTTTAGTTATGTCTTGGTTTGTGGGGTGATTTTGGGGGTTTTAAGTTGGGGTGAATGTTTTTCCAGTACACCTAATTTGATTGATCATATGGAGGTAAGTTACTTTTGTTTTTTTTCATTTTATTGATTTTAAAAATTTGGAAAACTGAATGAAAAATATATGAAAGTAAAAATAATTTAATTTATAGAAATAGTTATCATTATTATTATTGCTGTTATTAGACTTTGCATAAACTGGATGATCAGCAATGTATCCCAAGATTAATTTGTGAATTAGCAGCTACAGAAGACCAATCCAGTCTTACAGATCAAGAAAAAAGTGTTTTAAAACTCTTCAGGTATGCAACTTTAATTTTTTTTTTTTTTTTAATTTTAAAATAATTTTCATAATATCAGCACTAGCCCTTTAACCAACAACGAAAACGGGCCTCAAGCGATCTACAAAATAGCAGCTCGAATAGGTGAAGGAACCCGAAATTCAGAGTTAAACGCCTGCAGAACCAAATTTGACACTTGTCCTTTAAACCGAGACCAACTCGTTATGATTTTCAAAATGATTTCTGCTTCCGTTAATAAAACCACCAACACAACACCTTAAAAAACTCTTACAAATCTGTGATTAATTTTTTTAAACCATTTATACACGACTTAATTCTGTAAACCGAATTTTAATAAATAAAAACATAGAAAACAGCCACCGTGGCGTCGCCTATGAACACAATTCAATACTAAACCAAAGCCAACGCTGTGAAACAAGATGTTTTATTAAGCTTTATTGTACTTCCACTAGTTGTCGCTGCAGTTCAAGCCATGCGGTTTTTAGTGGCGGAGCACAATGTGAATGGTAACGTTTATTATACGTATTTTAGAATGTCGGTTTTCTTGTCTTTATATTAATTTTAATACTATTTGGTAGAAAGTGTATCACGCACGTGAAAGATGGAGTCAACGGTGTTGTGGTGCGCGAATTGTAATCGCGTTCGAAGTGTGAGTTTTTTTAACTACCGGAGTGTTTAAAACTCACATGTTTTACGGGTTTTTAAAATTCAAATAATCTTTTTGTAGGAATATAAAAACCTGGAACAGAAGAATAAAGAGCTGGAACAGAATAATAAAGAGCTGGAACAGACAATTGAAGAGATGAAACAAAAGGATTTTCAAGCAACAAGGAATTTTTCTGTTCTGAAGCAGAAAATCATGTCATCACAGTAAAATTTTGAAATTTTCCCGGCGTTAATAATCGTACTAATTTTGTTTTGATGTTATTACAGAAATTTGATAGCCAAATATAATGAACAGTTAGAAGATATCCTTTAGAAAAGAATATTTATATAAAACAAATAGAAATTTGAAGTTTAAAAGAAATAAAATTTAACTTTATAGAAATTATCATTACATTTTTAGATTTTATTGGTGTTTTTGAGTTATTTTAAACTTCAAAAATTTTTTTAATGTGAAAAACTATAAATATTTCCTTAATTTTGAACACAGTGTACTAAGGTTTATACGGAAAAGTTGAACTCAATGGCCGAAAAGTTGAATTCAATGACCAAACTTTTAGAGCAGATGCATCAAGATTTGACTCAAAGGGAGAAAGAGTTAGCACAAGCATTAGAAGAATTAAACGCACTGAAAACAGTAAATCCAAATTCTTAATCTAATAATAACAAAATAATATTTATTACAGCATTTTTTTTTTCCCATTTAATGGGTTTTTGGTAAAAAAAAAATGACATAACATATTTCTTTCTTATTGGCATGTACGCAAGCCTGTGCAAGCCTAACTACAAGCCCCCCAGATAGATTTAATAGTAAAACTTCAGCCACTAGTCAATGAAAGAAACCCGATTTTGGTGGATGGGATTTTGCGATTGGAAAGAGAAAATCAATCTGTGATTAAGTTTTAGGGAAATTGTAATCATACAATCAATAACCCTTAGTTAAAACCTTTTTAATTATTTAAAAACTAATACCAAATCAAACATTTTACCTTTTATTAACGATGCTAATATTTTTTGTATTTTAGGCTCTACAACAATTGGAATCACTCCTGAAATGCAAGACTCAGGAGCTCAATAACTTGAAGGAGAAACTAGAAGTTGCCGAGGTTTAAATTTTAATATTTATTTCTCAAAAAATTCTTTATACAAAACATTAAAATTTTATTTAAACAATAGGCTGTAAATCAACAACTGCAGACAGCACTGAGGCTCAAGGAAAAAGAATTTGAACAGCAAAAAATTAAAATAAAACAGCTGGAAGCCAATAAAAACAAAAGGAATAATCAAAGTAAGAAAAACATTATCTTAAAAAATCGTTTTATCACAGAGACATAGTTCTCTAATCTTTTGACGGTAAAGTAAACTATCATAATGACTGGTTGACAGAGAATTAAATGGCTGACATTAGATGTCACCAAGATCGCATTGTTCCCGTGTTTTGACTAACTATTCCGATTCCTAGAATAGCGGTTGTTGTCTGAATTAGGCAAAATGTTACCTTATAAATTGTAACTGCTCAATGTTAAATGGAGTTACTGCTTGAATTACTCTCTCAATATTGTGAACAGAAAATTTAAATTTTGGACTAAAGCACAAAAGGATAACATTGTATGGATACAAGCATATTCCAAAACATGATGTTTACTTCTAGATTTAGCCTTATGATAATATGACTCAGGTCTTATGTTACTTTACCGTAAAAAGATTAAAAACAACTAAATAATTATTTGATCACTTCATTTTATTCGTAATGGCAATCATCCCACACTTTGGCACCGTTATTTCGCCTAACATTCTGCAAAGGAACGGATTCCGCATCGTACTTTTGGTGTCGTGGGAACTTCCTGTTAAGAAAATACAACCCGAATACAAATAACACCATTGTTAATATTACCAATATAAGTATTAAGACATGAATTTCAAAGCCAGGGACACTATAAACCCGGAAGAAAATTGTAGTTTCTGCTGTGCAGCAAGTTGGGGTTAATCTAACTGCGCATGTGTAGTACCCAGCATCCAGTTCTTGTAGATTGGTTAAGAAGAGTTGGGATTCTAGTTTGGTTGAATTGTTTATTTTTGTTTCTGTTTGAAGAACTTGATCTAGTAGTGGTTCTTGGAATTTCCTGTACCATGTGAAAGTTATTTGACCGACACCTGGTGGTAGGGAGATGAAGCAAGAAAGGGTGCTGTCGGTTTCGAATCGCCCCGATGGATTGAGTGGGTTGACTTCGATGTTGGTGGTGTTGCATGGGGTGTAGATGCATTGAGTTGTCAGCGTTGATGGGTGAGTTTGGATTCGGTCGACACTTGTGGTTGTGGTGAAAAATGGTATGGGCGGGCCGCGGAATTTTATGAGCTTCTTAGTTACTGTTGTGGTGTCGGCAGTCGAAGTAGTTTTCGAAATTGGAAGAGTGGAGGCAATAAGTGTCGAAGATGGGGGTGTCTGAGATGTCGAAACTGTTGAACTCTTGTTGTCGTCTTGAGATAAATTTGTCGATGTAAACTTTTCGACACTTATCGAAGTTGAGAGTTCTTCATTAGAGAGTTGATGTATTTCATTAGACGTTGAAATATTTGTCGACATTTGAATTTCAAACTTTGTCGTGGTTGGAGATTCAACTGTCGGACTTATTTCTTGAGTTGTCGAGCTTGTTTCTTCGTTCGTTGAGCTTGTTTCTTCATTCGTCGAACTTGTTTCTTCAATTATCGAACGTGTTTCTTCAGTTATCGAACTTGTTTCTTCAATTATCGAACTTGTTTCTTCAATTATCGAACTTGTTTCTTCAGTTATCGAACTTGTTTCCTCAATTATCGAACTTGTTTCTTCAATTATCGAACTTGTTTCTTCATTCGTTGAACTTGTTTCTTCAATTATCAACCTTGTTGCTTCTGTTGTCGAACTTGAAATAACTTCTCTTGTCGAACTGTAGGGATCAGCCGGAATTATCGAACTAATTTTTTCACTCGCAGGCACCGAAGGGCTACTTTCATAACTTGTCGAAGTAATTCCTTGCAACTCAAGAATGGAAGCTTCAGTTATTGTCTCCGACACTGCCGATGTCGACACATCATGTAACTCGAATTGAATGTCAGTTCTGGGTTTTGGAGTTAAAACACCTATCATCTTTCCTGTTGTAAGATCTACGCTTGTAGATGATTCAGCAATATTGTCGACATCTGGTGCCGACATTGTCGAACCCAAGACGTTTGACGAACTTAATTGGCGATCAGTATTCATCACAAAAACAGGCGTTTCTTCTTTAAATTGTAACGTGCTCGACGCTAACGTATGGGACTTTTCGGCTTCTGTCGACATCTCAGTTTCTAGATCAGTTTCTGTTGATTTCAAAATTGGCTTTGTAGACATTTCAGGAGTTAAATCGCTTGAAGTTGTTACAAACTCTTTCGACGTCGACAAATCATTGACTGTCGACATGACGTCTCTAACCCCCATATCGGCAATGGTTGAAATTTCAACACCACGTGTTTCTATTTCTGTCGGTTTTTCATTCTCTAAGGTTGACAAATCCAATATTTTTGTCGAATTTGTCGGCACAGTTGTCGGTTTCTCCGAAAAATCATTCACGATCGTCGAAACTCTTACTATCAAGTCATTTGTTGTGTCTTGGAAGTTGAAACTCACACTACTGTCGACATCCGGTGATACGGCTTGGGTAGATGCCGACAAATGTCGAATAAATAATAAAAAGACCATAAATTTCATGTTGTAAGTTGAGAGTGACAGAGAGCGCAAAAATATGACTCTCAAAGGAGTGATTAAGTAGCGAAAAATGAAATTAACAGATAAGATAGCTTGATATAGGATTTATTTTGTGTACATAAACGAATTTTATCTCATTTTTTTTTATTATTATTCAGGTCAGAGTAACAAGTTGGATGAAGAAAGAAAAGATTTAGCCCGAAATGTTTCATCACTTTTGGTAATAAAAAATAATTGAAAGAGTTAATTTAAGAATTGATTGATAAGTTTGTTCTATTTATAGAAACTGGCACTGTACTTTGCTAAAACTTTGGAGAAGAATGGGTTACTAGCGCCAAAGAGTGCAGATAAAGTGAAGGGGATGTTCAGAAGTCCGAAGTCGACGTTGCAGATTTTAAAGTCGAATTGTACGGTTTTGATTAATTTTATATTTAGTGATATAAGCTATTTGATAGTGGTTAAGAGATTTAACCATTGCTCATTATGAGTCAAAAACCTAAAAAATTGCGTTATATTGAGCAGGGTGGACCTGATGTTTATAATGCTTAATACATACTTTAAAACATGGTTCACACCTGAGTTCACATTAGAAGTGTACAGAGCATTACTCTGATTGCAAAGTTGCTGTTTTACCTTGAGTCACTTCTTTCGCTACTTTAGTGTGAACACAGTTCTGAACCTAGTTTTCGGTTTTGGCTACAAGCCATGGGATCAGGTTCACACTAACTGACGCATATCAATTTTTATTTAACAGTTAACGGAAGTGCCAAAGACTTACAGGAAATCTTTACCATCATCAACCTCAACAAACCCGATCCACACACACCAGAACCCATCGAATCCTCTGACGAGTCGTTTGAAGAAGTCGAAACGGAAGACGGGGATGAAGATGGCGACTTACTGGCGGAACTTCTCACAAACTCTCAAAAGGAAAACACCCCATCGCCACCCAAAATACATCCATCACCAAAAAAGTGTACAAAGAAATCACCGCCCACTAAAAAGTTCCCACCAAAAAAACAAATTGCTAAATTCAAAAACTGGAACTCTGCTCCGCCTAGTGCCAAAACCATGAAACCGTCTCCTACAGATGATATTGATATTGAATCTATTTTTCGAATTATGATTTTAAAGGAAGAGCCCTTATCACCTTTAGAACCAGAAGTAGGGTTTTGGTCGAGGACTGCCAAATCGGAAATGGTGTTGAGCACTAACAAAAATCATTCAATCGGTTTAGATAAAGAAAGATTCAAAATTCCTATTGGCCATGCACCAAAGATTGAGGAAATACCAAAACAGAAGTCTGAAAGGATGAAAAGTTACGGTTTTGGTGTGAAAAAGACTAATAATAGTTTGGCTGCTAAGATTCGACCGGTCGCGAAGCAGTGTCTAATTAAATTTGTTAGTGGAAGCGACGGAATAGAGGGTACAATAAATGCAGAAGAGAAAGGGAAAAGCAAAACCGAAACTGAGATACTAATAGGGAACAGAAGTGACGGGTTGGCAGAGATTGAAAAACCGGAAGTGGCTATAAAAACTGACCAATATGATGCATTATCAACTTTGAAGCAGAAGCAATTGAGTGGCCAGACAGACGACCTAGCAAAGAGCAATCAATTTGTGATGGATGCATGTGAAGTTAAAGGATTTGGTGACGTGGGAGTTGCCATTTCGTGTGATTCGACGGCCGGAAGGAATGAACCGGAAATTGGGTCAAATACGACTGTAAAGTGTGATTCAGCTTCTGGTTTGTCTACATTAAATGAAAAAAGTGTGTTGTTTGCTGACTGTTTTGGTGATATTTCTGACCCGGACGAGGATTCAGATCCAGGTTTATGGGGTGAAATTGAGGACTTGTTAGATTTACCAATTTGTGAACCGGAAGTTGATGATTCAAAAGAGGTACTTGACAAACTGATAACTAGTGTGGAAAAAATAGTCGATGCAAAATGTGTAGGAAATTCAAAACCAGAAGTCAGATCCAAGGAGTCTTCTCAAATTCCGGAAGATGTACACGAATTGGTGAATGGTTTAATCAACTACGTCAGTGTAGATGAAAATGAAATACTCTCAGAAGCAGGTGAAAGTGTCATGCAACAATCGTCAACGTGTAAGTGTGAACAACTGGACATTTCGGAAAGTCGATTAGCTATGGACGAAACAATAGACAATTCAATCACCAACTTCAAACCGGAAGACGGAAAGATAGAGGTAAATGTTTCTGCTACACCTGCAAACTCTGAAGTTATCGATACTCTGAACTGCAACTTAATTCAGGAAGTTTGCCAAATTAAAGGCCAAGAAGTGGAAAAATTAACCGATCAGGAAAAAAATGATATTCTGAATCTTATTAAAACCGAAAATTTAGAACCGGAAACCGCGTTAAATGTGGAATCAATTGAAAAACCAGAAGTCGGAGACGCAGAAGATAGAACCACCGACCACGAAACCCCCAACTCGCAATCGAAAGAACCTTTAGAGCTAATAAAGGAACCCAAAGAACCAACCGGAAGTCTCACCCAATCGCCATTAACATCACCCACTCATTGTCAACCAAGAACACCAAAAATCAACGCTTGTCACAACACTTTATTCATATCAAATGAAGATGACATTAATAGCTCACCCGGTTCCGGTAGACTTATAATCGCGTTATCTCCCGAAATATTATTAACACCTACAGCGCTATCACCGGAAGTACTGAAACCTAGCACTTGTCAAGTCACTCCAGACATTGACAACATCCTTAGCTCCCCAGAATCCGGTAACTTATTAATAGATACATCTCCGGAAAAGAAGCCTTCACCTCTAAAACCAAAGCCGGAAATTCCGGTTTCATTCACCAACAGTATTAAAAGAACGAGGAAGAAAAGGCTGATTACACCGGTCACGATAGTTAGCTCCAACACATACTGGACAAGGTCTCGTTCAAATACGGGTGTTAGGAAAAGGTGGAGTGTGGACGGGTTGATAGAGGAAGACGTCAAGGTAGAGGAAAATCGAAAAGTTGAAATTGTAGAGGCACCTGTTGAACATCAAACAAAAGACAACTTCTTTTCAGAAATTGGTTTAGTCAAAAAAGATATTGACACACCTAAAGAGAATGGGATTTTCGACACTGATTTTTCGACATTAGTGGACGATTATGATTATTTCATGTCGCCACCAGATGGCGGGAAATTGTTAATAGACGACGGGGCAAGTTCACCGGGAAGTTACAGTCTCCCTAGTCCTGTTATGTCACTTATATCGCCATTACCGCCGACACCAGATAAACAAAAAGTCGAAAAAGAGGTGAATCATGTGACTGATCCACGACCAATCAAAAGGCGAATTTCGTTGCTTTCGTCACCCACAGCGATAAAAATCAAACCACCAGCTTCACCAGGCGTTAATTCAAATCCCGAAACCTTAGAACATGACGTCATTGAAGCTATAAACGGGTCGTGTAAACGGAAAATCGAAAACTTTGAACCGAGGCAGAAGAAGCGACAACGGAAAACGAAATTAAAACAAGAAAACGAGATAAATGAAACCCAACCGGTCGCAAACGGGGCGGCTAAAGAGCAACGGAAGTCTAAGCGAATCTCTGAACGGAAGTTGCAAACGTTCAAACGAGAAGAGGAAGTAAATCAAAACATTAAAACGTTTTATAACGATAAACCGGACCTGTTAACACCGAAAAAGAAAAACAAGAAAAGAAAGCCATTAAAATTAAATACCGTTAATAAATATAACATTATATATACGAATAATAAACCCATTCCTGTTAGCGATCGGGATAAACCCAGATCTGTACTACCAATGCATTTGACGCTTATGAATCGGTAAGTCGGAAATGCGAAATCATTTCGTTTTTATTATCTTTTATTTTTCCTTTATAGGAATATCGTTTCGGAGCTTAAAGAATGCACAGTAGACAAAAGCGACCTTAAAAATTCGCTCTCTACCGAAAGCGAGGAGCGCCTTTTTAACCTGGTTTTAACTAAAACGAATTCGTTGCGAGTTGTTGATAAGAAAAAAGTGCTTGATGGTTTAATGCAGGCTGTAAATATCGGGATATTTGCAGATACGAAGGTTGTTTGAATTTTGTAATACCCTTATTAGTTTTTAGTTTTAATTAACGTAATTTATTTTTTAGATTTTTGGTAAAGCGTCGTTGTGCCGTTTCTACTGCCTTTTGTGTAAATACTTGGATAAAGTAGAGTCCATTTATGAATTATGTCGTGATTTGTTGTGCAAATTAACTGACGTTTGTGGTATTATCATATCGAATTTCATTGGATTCATACCAGGTTTTATAACTAACTTTGTTGTTTTAAGAAGTGTCTAATATCTTTATTTTTATTAGTTTCTGGGGAATTTTATAAGACTATTCAATATGTGTTGTTGAATTACAAAGTTTGCGTTTCGTCTTCTGTGAAGACTTTGCTTCAGTCAACAGTTTCAGATTCAGATCTTAACATAGACTGTGATAATTACGTTTTGGAGTTATTGGACAAATTGCGGAATAACTTAGGTGAGTTTTAATTGGGGATTGTCCAAGTCTAAGCTCATGCGCAGATGCCCCAAACGTAGCAGTCTTCCTGTGGTTGATCTTTGCTATCTGCGCATGCTCCCGGACTTAGTACCGTGTCGAGATGATGGGAACATAAGGCAATAACCAATAAAGAGGAAAATGCGCTTGTCAGCTCATCACTACATCCCATCCTCTCAGACTCACACTGGCTTAATTTTACTGCAATTTCTGTTGTTACTTGGTACATTTATTTAATTAATTTCCATTTGTTTTTAACGTGTAGGAAGCAATAAAACCGAAAACTACGAATGGTCAGTTGAAATCATTTCGGCAGTAAAAGGCTGGAGTTGGACGAGCGAGTTTCTCATAGATAAACATTTATGGCCGGCGTTAAAGGAATGGGAAGCGTCCTCGAAACAAATTAAAGAAAATAAAAATTATTCGTCATCCAATGATTTATTCGTTGTCAGGGTTTTAAGGATTTTTGGTAAACGTTTTAAATTGATTTTAATACTATTTAATTTTTGTTTTTAATACTATATTTTTGTGTTTTTTTTATAAAATTTTAGCAACTGTTTGCCAAAAATGTCCAAAACAAGAATCGGCTGCTGCTATTAGTAGACTTAAGGAACTTCGCGTGTTAATAAAGACTTTAAATTTAAGCTCAGGTTTGTATTTATATTTTTTTTTTTAATCACAAATAATCAAATATTTTATTTTTTCATTAGTTCCTTCATTTGTTCAAGAATCAATCGTTGAAACTGTTATTCATTTACACGAATTCCGACGCGACATAAGTCGTGACGTATTAGGTTTTTGGGTACCTTTAAATAAACACGTCATGTCCAATCATTTACAAACATTAATCAGCAAAATCTCGAAAAAATTAAATATAGAGTTTGTAGAAATCATCGAAGGTTGGACGTAAAAGTTCTACACTTTAAAGGTCGAAAAAATAAATGCTTTGTAAATTGTCAGATTCATTGATTTTTTTTAATTGCAACTTGAAATTATAAATTGTACATTTGCATAAATATTTATAACAAATTTAAGGTTAATTGTTTATTAGCTTTTAGCTCGTTGCTATTAACAGCTTTACACGTGTCATTTTTTCTTTTGACTACAAATATTACGCTTGTGATCTTTTCGATGTTAGGATCGTATTTTGACGTTGGAAAAATATTGTCGCTGTGATCAGCAGCGGGTCTACGGATATGCAACCTCCCCCGAAGCTTATTGGTAGCCATTTGCAAAATGACACGACCTCTAGTGTCATTAATTTCGGGTTCGAATAGCAGACGACGCGAACGATATTTACTTATTTATCCATATTAGACTCAAAAATTCAAAAATCTTAGACTCAAGTTCACAACCTCTGTATATAAGCTACCTTCGTGCAAAATTTCAGGCTTGTGGAGTCAGCAGTTTTTTCATGCATCGACTGACAGCCATATATACAAACAAACATACAAACATGCATACTACAAACACACAAACAAACCTACAAACACATAAACACACACTTCGTTTTATTATCGTAGATTTTAATTGCATTGAGTGAAGTTGAAATATCTCTCACAAGAGGGCGTCGGGTTTGAAAATGGCGTCCAACTCGTGGAGTAAAATAATGTTTACAGTTGGTCTACTATCGTTAATTCACGCCGCTTATTCAGCCGCTCAATGTAAACACCTGATATTTTAATAGTAACAGTCGTTATTAACTACTTGTTTAATTATTTTTTAGTCCGGACGTATTTGAGGTTGACAGAGCAGGAATTTACGTCGTTACCAGTAGACGTATGGAAACCGGAGGAGCGGAGAATTATTAAAAACTCAACTAAAAGCCTTAATTTATTAACTAGATTGTAATGCAGAGCTTAATCGGGTTATTCGTCACTATGTACGGCATCTTATACATGGCTGGGGAGTTTAAAGAAATTAGAGCGACTATGGAACTGGAAACAAAGTAAAATCTTGATTTTTTTGATGTAAAAATTTATACTAAAGTGTAAATAATTTTCTAGGACATGGGAAAACTTTAGAAACAGACCATCATTTTATGTTTTCAGTCATCGTGGAAAATCTCTATCCCCAGCTGCATGTACAGAATAAAATTTAAATAGTGTCACGCCTCCCCCATTACAATGTGGTTTGTATAAATAACTGATGAAAGTTTGCTGTACATTTTCTACTACGATAGACTATTTATTGTGTGTTTATAATGATGAATTAAAATCACACATTAAATGAAATTACAAATATTTATTATTACATATATTTCGTAATAAATGCCAGAACTGTGAACACAAACTTTTTAAATTATTTTTTTTTCCTTTTTTAGATATGGAAAATTAACTTAAGTTTCAGTAAGAAGTGTATGCAAACCTTGCGTCGAGTCTTGAACTAAAACATTTACAACTTTTCCACCTTTAAAATTAAAAAAATTAGTTTGTTTAAGAATTTTAAAATCTATTTTAAAAAAACGATTCCATAGCTTTTATAAAAGCCAATTTCTTCACACCTCCTAACAAATTTTTGGTAGTGTACAGCCGAGTTAGCTCTTCCTCGAACTCATCATAAAGTCTCGCTTTTCGTTTCTCCCTTAAATTCTCACTCAGCAAATTGTCGATATCATAATTGAGCATCATCTGCTGCTCTTTCAGTTGAGTGTTCTCTTCTCGCAGTCGGTTATTCATGGAAAGCAATTCCTGAATGTTGAGACTCGTTAAATCCGTCTGGCATTCTAGAAAAAAGATAATTTTGTAGTTTTGGTTGTACATTATAAAATATCTCAAGTGAATATTTGAAATTAAAGAAAAGCTAGAGACCTAGAAATAGCAATATAACTTAATACTTTTAACGATAAATTTTTTAGTCATTAACCGTTGGTAGTGTGAAATTGTGACTAGTGAGCTAAAAGTTTGTTACTGACTGTAACACATTGTCTTACAGAGTACTTTCCATTACTTTTAGCCGTTTAGCAGTTCACAGTGAATTCAGAGTCACCGTTTTCTCCTTTTTTTAAAAATGTAAATTATTTTTTTAGTGTCTTCTAGGCCTCCGTACTGGACTTACTAAACTCACGAATTTCATTAGCTTTCTTCACTTTAACTATTTTTTTTTCAACTTTCACATCAGCTTTTGCATCAGCTTTTACTATTTCCTGGCAGTTTCCTTTCTTAAGTAACCTCTCGGATCGTCGTTTTACTTGAGGAACATTTTTTAACGTTTTGTTTCCTAGTTTTTGACTTGGTAGCCAATCGGGGTGCGTTGGATCTGTAAGTTTCGCTGGTTTTCCTATTTAATTTAAATAGGATTTAAAATTAATTTATTATATTTATTTATTTTTTACCTGAGATGTAGTGATCAGAGCAAATTCTTGTCGTTTCTGACGGAGTCCAGCCGGGTCTTCTTATTCTGTCGATTACTAATTCTCGTCTTTTTATTGATAAATCATATAGTTTCTCTCCCCGCTGAGTTACAATTGAAGGGATTTTATGGAATGAAGTTTGGCTAATTCTGCTGTCATTCGAACAGCCCTTGACCGCGCATTTGGACACCATTCCAATTCCAATAGATAGAATACAAGAACGTGAAGAAACAATACTTATCGAATGAGCATATGATGTTGTTCGGATGACGTCATTAAGTAGATGCTGTATTTTAGAACGAGTTTAATTATAATTTTTATCACTAGGTATGTTAATCTATGAGAACGTGGCGCTGTAGAGAGTTTAGTTGCTATACATCACCGCTAGGTTTGTAACGCTATGTAAAGGTGGCGCTTTGAAGCAAAATGGAGGAGATGGCTTCCAAATTTTCAGTAGTCTCCGTCTTTTGACTACAAAAACACGAAAATTATGGGTGTTCAAGGGTTGTGGCAGCTTTTAAACACAGTTGGAAGACCGGTGACGTTAGAATCATTGGAAAATAAAATTTTGGCTATTGGTTAGGCGATTTTTAAGAATCCAATTTGATTTTTTTAACAATTATTATCTTTTATAGATGTAAGTATTTGGCTTCATCAAGCGGTTCAAGGATGCAGAATTCCGTCAGGAAGTTCAGTAAACAACGCTCATTTAGTAACGCTCTTCAACCGGATCTGTAAATTACTTTTCTATAGAATTAAACCAGTTTTTGTATTTGATGGCGGCATTCCTCTACTTAAGAAACAAACGATTGTAAATTTATTTGAAAATTTTGAGTTTGAATAGAGTTTTTATAATACATTTTATTTTTTAAAGGCTGCGCGACGTCAGAAAAAGGAAATGGCGTCTAAGGAATCGCATAAAGCACTCCAGAAAATGCTAAAAAATATTATTAAAAGAGAAGCGATTAAAAAGAGGATCGATTGTGGTAAAGATAGCAAAACAGTTGACGAAATTCTTACAATTATCGATTCTAGTAGGCAGCCTGATGTGTTTCAGTTGAGCGAATTGCCTAAGGAAACTCAAACCGAGTAAATATTGCATTAAAAGTAGAAACTGAACTTATGAAAAGAAGGTACTTTTGTATAGGTTTGAGGAATTGAATGAGGAAAGTAGCGAAGAAGATGGTGCCGATATAGTTGTTCAACATTATTGCAATCGATATCAGGATATCGATTCAGTTGATATTCATTCGGAGAGTTTTTTGACGCTACCGTTGGATATCCAACACGAGATTTTGAATGAATTGAAGGAAACGAGGAAGAAAAACTCTTGGGCGATGGTGGATGAGATGCCGAAGGTTGTACTAGATAGAGCAAACTGTGTGAATGTTAATATTTCCCTCTGGCAAAGCCAATACTTAATTTAGTAATCTATAAATTAGTAAGGGCAATGTAACCCTTGAAACGTCTGAGCTGCTAAAGTGTGTAAGCAGTGTCCAAGAAAGCCTAATTTTAAAAAAAAGTCATAGCTTAATGTACTATTTGAAGTAGGATGTTAGCATGTTAGTTTTTGTTAAGTAGAAGTATTCGTTTAAAATTGTTTATTTTTAAAACTCTCTATGTTAAATATTAATTAATAATTTTGTCACTAGGAGTCGCACAACTTTTCATCCTACCAAATGGCGCGTCTTATAAAACGACGAACTTTACAACACCGACTAGACGAAATCGAAAAGGAGATGAAAACCGCCGAAATTGATCACCTCCCATCCGATATCGACAAAAATATCGCTTTAACTTCGCAGAGAATCTTATCAGAAGATGGCGCACACTACATCCTGGCACGAAATTTAAAGGAAAGGAATCAAAAACCGGCAGAAACAATTTCGACAGTTGTAATTCCCGAACCAAAACAAACAGAGGAAAAAAATTTGGTCGACGATATCGGCAATTACGACATAATGGACGAAATTTTATCGACTTCGTCCAACGATTCGGTCGAAGTTTTACAGCGGGTGGTGGAAAACTGTACGAAAAAAAATGGAGAAGGGAAAATGGAAGATAAGAAAGAAGTTTTGTGTTTTACCCGATTACGAAATGAAATGCCAGAATTTAATTTCGTTACCGAAGGTCAGAAAAATCAGAGAGATAAAGATGTTGGAGGCGATAATTTATTGAAAGAATTGCCCCTAGTGGCAAAAGTAAAAGAATCGATTGATAAAAGTGAAAAAGTAGTCGATGTGCAGTTGAAAGCAAATCAAAGTCCAACTTTAGAATCGATTAAAAATGACGATAGATGCAAAGTGGATGAAAAATTGATAAACACTGAAGTAAAATCTACTAATAAAGATCAATTCGATAAATCAGACCCACCCAAAGAGTCAACATTTACAGAAATCACTTCACCAGATTTAAGACTAACAGAAATCACTTCAAAAGATTCAAGATTTACAGAAACCACATCAAAAGATTTAAGATTTACAGAAACGACTTCAAAAGATTCAAGATTTACAGAAATCACATCAAAAGGTTCAAAATTTGCAGAAATCACGTCAAAAGATTCAAGACTTACAGAAACCACTTCAAAAGATTCAAGATTTACTGGAATCACTCTCGAATCGATACCGTCAACATCGACAGCAACGGCACCTTTGTCGACTAAAGCAAGCAATAGTGAGGAAAGTTCGGACGATTCCGGCGATTTCGTCGATGTGGCGAGCCTCGTCGACGAAGATTCAGAATCAAATCTCGAAATATCAAATGAATCTCAAATAAATAAACCTCAAGTAAAGCAAAACGAAGACAAAATTGCAGAAAATGAATTAGCCAATTTGTCGGTTGAGGAACTCAATAAATTAGACGAAAATTTACAAGAAGAAAACGCGAATTTACAGAAAACAAAAGCAAAATGCGATTCTTCAGCGACAAATATCACTGATCAAATGTACACAGATTGTCAAGAATTATTAAAACTATTCGGAATTCCCTACATCATAAGTCCGATGGAAGCGGAAGCGCAATGCGCAACTTTGGATTTACTCGATCTAACCCACGGGACGATCACAGACGACAGCGATATTTGGTTATTCGGCGGCCGGAAAGTTTACAGGAATTTCTTCAACCAGTCAAAATTTGTCGAGTTTTTCAAAGCAGCTGACATCGAACAGCATTTCAGTAAGTAAATTATACAAACTAAGAAATTAAAAACTATTTTTATCGATACATTTTTATTTTTTCTTTACTTTTTAAGATTTGAACCGTCTGAAGTTGATTTGCCTAGCGTTAATGACTGGTAGCGATTACACAGATGGAATAGAAGGTGTTGGTTGCGTGACTGCTATGGAAGTCCTCAGCGAATTTAAAGAGGACGGATTAGAATGTTTAAAATCTTTTAAGTAACTACAAATTATTATAAAATTTAAAAAGTTTTTGATTGTATTTTTTTTTTTTTTAGAAATTGGTGGGAAACAGCGAGGCAGAATAAATCCAAGGACTTGACACCGGTAAAAAAGAAGCTTTATAAATTAAATCTGCCACCAGGATTTCCCAATGAAACAATCGCGCATGCGTATTTGGAGCCGACAGTTGATAACTCGAGTGAATGTTTCTCATGGTCGAAACCTGATTTGGCAGCTTTGAGAGATTTCGCCCAGTTTCGGTTAGGTTGGGCGAAAAATAAAGTTGATGAACTTTTGGTTCCGGTTTTAAAGAAAATTAATCTCAAGGAGGTAAAATTACTACGCTCTGTTACTAAAAAAGCTCACTCTTGTATTAACAGATAAAGCTGTTCAGGGTCCCATTCAACTGCTGAATTTATGAATAAGCTAAGTAAGATATAGCTTATAAGGCCTCGCATTATTGAAGGCCTCATGATGTCTATAAATGAGATGTCTTGTGATTTTATGTATATGCAATATTGGTTTATATTTCCCTCTGGAGCGTTGACTTGTAGGTGTGATCTGATATGCTCTGAGTCGTTATGAGTCGCCTGCATACATTCTGCATATGCCCTTCAAGTCTTATGCAACTCCCCTGCTCTACAAGTTTAATGCAAGTCCTCTGTAAGTCTCTTGCTTGTTTCCTGCCAGTCCTGTGCCTGCAAGTACCTGCAAGTGCAAGTGCTCCCCATTTTGGGAAATTGCAAGTGGCAACTTTTTGGCCGTCATACTCTTTTGGACATAAGAGGAAGTTGTAAGTTACTGCAATAAAGACGTCCTTTATAAATCTAGAATATGGTAGGACCAAATCTTGTAGTTGTCCAGAGGACTTTTCAAAGAGGATCCAAAATAGAACCAATGTCCATGTAAAGTCCTGAAGCAACAATGTCAGTAGAACTTCTGTTGTTTTTGCTAATTGATCTAACTAGGATGAAATTTTCACGGCTAGCACAACAGTACCCCAATGTGGCAACATTAGGGCTGCTGTACCATGTGAAGACTCGGGTTGTCAGTAGTGTGCAGCACTTGATAATACAAGAGTGAGCTTCAATGCTAAATTTATTTAGACTGCTTGCGCAAGTTGACTTGGAGATCTTCTTTGTATGGATGTACAGATCGAAGATTTGTTTTCTGCGCATTCTATAGATCTTCATAACTCCAGAAATGAAATATTGCATTTCACTATTTTCATTTTCAATTTGCATTTTAGAGTCAATCACGAATAGACAATTTCTTCAAGATAACATTGACCAAAGATTCGCCCAAAGTAGTCAGTAAAAGACTAAGACGAGCGATTCGCAAAGTGGCCAATAAAACTGGTGAAATAGAAGAGGAAACGCCCAGAGAAAAAGCAGTTAAAATATTAAAGCGGAAAAAATGCGACGAGGAGGAGAAATCTACAAAAAAACAGAAGTCTAAAAGGAGCAGTAAGAAAAATCCGCAACAAAACGCAAGAAAAATCACCGAAGCAATGTTATCCGAAGACAGTTCGGATTAAAAGATGTAAATAAGTAAACAAGTAAACTATGTACACAATTTATTTTTATAAATACAAATTACAATTCTACAAATGAAAAATAATTACAAAATAAAATGAAAAAGATTTTTAAAATCATTGCACGCCACCAGATTGTGCTGCTTGGTTAGGTCCAGTAGATGATTGTGGATTTTTATTGGGATCAACAACATTACTTTGAGGTCCGCCAGTAGAAGGGCTACAAAAAATGACGTAAGATTTTTTTTCATACAAAAAATCTTTTGACACGTCAGATTTTTCATATTACCCAGTGGGTTGTGTTTTAGGCTTAGGCATTTTAGCTAGAACTGCTTGGATTTCTTTGCGCTCGTCAAAGTTTTTCCATAGTTCATATAATGCCAGTATATAACGAGTTATTTCTAGTATCTACAAATTGAAAATATTAATTAACCGGTCGAGTATAAAAATTAGTTTTCTCTCACTTTTTCCATATCAACGTTCAATTCGGCAAACCACTGTTTTACATCTTTTTGCTGAATTACACAAGCCATGTGAAGACAAGCTGTGAAAACAGGTTAAATATTTTAATATATTATTCATAAAAATGAAATTTAATATATACCTAATGATATTAAGTAAGGCGGATAGAGGAGGCACACGTCTGTGCGCAGACTGTCGTTAACAATCCTCCACGCTAAAGGAAGAATTGTGTCCTCATGTCCCAAATCTTGAGCGTATTGTATCAAAGGACGGTAAGGTAAATATATAACTAAGCAGCAATCCATCATTTCGAGTAAGAAAAATTCACATTCCAGTATGTGTTGGATCCGGTAGGGAAATTCTTGCGGGTGAGCGTAAGAGAATTTGGTCTTAACTTTGAAATAGAAACTGTAAATTAATAAAATACCTTTAAATTTTAGGGGGTAATACGTACTAACGGTTTGACACGTTGATATCAACCGATTATTCGGTATCATGCCGAATTCCTCAACTTTGGAAGCGAGAAATAAACATGTAGGTGCTAGTAAAAACGGATCGATACATTTAAGGGAATTTCTGGCGTAAAATCTTTTAAAGTAAGTGGTCGCTGTTGCTATCACTTGTTGACGCACTTTGAGTTGCTCGCCTAACATTTGTATCACTAAAATATAAATGAAAAATGATCATTCAAGATAATCTGAAATGAGATTTTTATTTTTCTAACGGTTAGCGAAGAATATTATTATTTTCTGATATTCTTCTTCGCTTAAAACTGCCATATCTGCCTGTCTCTCTCGTATCAGGTCTTGTTTATCCAGTAACCATTGCTGGCTTTATGAAAAAGAAGTTAAAAATCAAGTTAAAATTAAAGGAAAAGTGATAAAAAATTACTAATGAGAGCTGTGCCAGAAGTTTCCTGCCATATTATCACAAAAACATTCCTAAATAAATTATTTTCCTGCTTGAAGAGCTATTCAGCTACCATATTGGCGGAGATTGAGTTTCCCATTGCCGTCACTAGAGCGAGTTAGTGCCAATGGGCTTTAACATTATGCCTTCAGTAATATGGCGGAAATGTATGCTGTGTGATTTTGTAGCGACATCTTTAGTGCGAATGTTAAGTCACTATTTTTTATTTACTATATGTACACAGTTTATAAATACAAATACAATTCTACAATTAAAAAACTTTACAAATAATAGCAGGAAATATAAAGTTTCACTGCACAGCTCCAAGTGCGGGCTGTGTCACCTGATTAGGCCAGATCGTAAGATCATGTTGTGGACCATTCGAGGTAGGGTTACAAACGTGTCATGTTTGAGTTACCCTGGTGGTTGCGTTTTGGGTTTAGGCATTTTAGCTAGAACTGCTTGGATTTCTTTGCGCTCATCAAAGTTTTTCCATAGTTCATACAATGCCAGTATGTAACGAGTTATTTCTAGTATCTACAAATTGAAAATATTAATGAACCGATTATGTATAAAAATTAATTTTCTCTCACTTTTTCCATATCAACATTTAGTTCGGCGAACCACTGTTTTACGTCTTTCTGCTGAATTACACAAGCCATGTGAAGACAAGCTACGTAAGAAGAGAATATTTTAATATTTTATTCCTAAAATGAAACTTTAATATAAACCTAGAGATATTAAGTAAGGCGGATAGAGGAGGCACACATCTGTCCGTAGACTATCGTTGACGATTCTCCACGCTAAAGGAAGAATGGTGTCCTCATGTCCTAAGTCTTGAGCATATTGGATTAACGGACGGTAAGGTAGATATATAACTAAACAACAATCCATCATTTCGAGTAGGAAAAATTCACATTCTAGAACATTTTGAGTTCGGTATGGGTATTCTTGAGGGTGAGCGTAGGAAAATTTATTTTTAACTAGAAAAAGAAAATTTAGCTATCATTGCTAAAAGGTTTTATTATAAATTTTACTGTGTATTTTTCTTGATGTGAGTATTAAAATGATACCGGTCTATCTTAAAAAATTGGTTGACTAAAATCGATTCATTGCGCATGTGCATTATACTTTAAAGCAATGCCAACTGGTGTGGCTGATTGTTTTTCCTGCCTCTCGGGACATTTTTTTTCAACTGGTGAAGTAAGTCTATAAGTCAAATTATGCCAACTTCCTATATTATACCGTAATAGCATTCAGCTTAAGAAATGTACAGAAACTGAATTCTTACAGTCAACATTTTGAAACAAAGCACTAAATCTAACTAAAACCTCCTACCGTAAGAAAAACACACAGTAGGAAAATATAATAAATACAATTATACGCACTAACTGTTTGACAAGTGGATATTAGTCGACTATTCGATATTATGCCGAATTCTTCCACTTTCGATGCTAGGAATAAACATGTTGGAGCAAGTAAGAAAGGATCAATACATTTAAGAGAATTTCTAGCATAGAATCTCTTGAAATAAGTGGTCGCTGTTGCTATCACTTGTTGTTTAATTTGTAGTTGCTCCCCTAACATTTGTATCACTAAAACAAAACAAACAAAAATCAAGCTTTATAATTTCAAAATCAAGTTTTATAATTACAATTGGCAAAAAATATGATTATTTTTTGATACTCTTCTTCAGTTAGTATTGCCATATCAGCCTGACGTTCCCGGATCAGATCTTGTTTATCCAACAACCATTGCTGGCTGCAAACAAAAAAAAATATTCAACATCAAATATTTTTTCGAGAAAAAATACAAAAAAAACGATCAACTTACTAATGTGAACTGTGCCAAAAATTGCCCGCCATACCGCCTTAAATTGACCCCTACAAGATCATGGCATAAACAGCCCTATTATTTTTTAACCCATGAAAGAAGCATCACTGCTACCATATTGGGTAAAAGAGATGTTTCCCCATTCTCCCATCAGAGGGCGAAACTTTCTATGGAGTTTTTGTTATAACCCAAGCCTCGTACTTTGGGTATTGATGAGTGGCGCTACCGGGTGAGAGCTAGAGGATTTATGATTGATAAGAGGGAATGATGTGGTGATGCCGGTGATGCAGATGGGAGGCGGATGCACTGCATGCGGAATGCAAGCCATCAACCACATTCAATGGCCTCCTCCGAATTTGGGTGAAATTCGAATGAATTTTTATCACCATTTTTCGATACGACCATCACAGCAATGACGAAAAGGAAATTGGATGAGGAGAATGTGAATGAACATGCAATTCCTTTACCGATACAGACATTTCTGTGGCGACAGACGAGGTAATTTTTTTTTATTTTTAAAAAATTCAAAAAATATTGAACTTGTTAGTTATTATGGGTGAAATTCACGAATTTCAGAGATTCTGTGGTAAATTTTGTAATTTTTGGATGGGCGATGTTGTTTTTAGGGGTTTTTAGATGAGACCGGTCACGGGGTTACGTAATTGTTTGTACTATTTTTTGGTGAAAATGGATATAAATCTGTTCAATTGTATTTGAAGAGTGAATAAATTTTGTTTATATTTTTTGTGTGGTAAAGCAACCTGTTACTTTTTTATTCTGGACACTTTCCAAGTGGATAATTTTGCCACTAGGAGTCCAAACTTTATCTATTTACTTGTTTGAATCGATTTTATAATTGTAATAACTTGAGGGTAACATTTTAATTTTTGTTTTTGTTTTTCTTTGCAGTCCATTTATACGACCCAAATTAGGGAAATTACATGAAGCGTCATGCGTGGTATGTTATTCATTTATTTACTATGTAATATTCATTGCCACTGGGATTTCGATTTAAATTTTGGGTTTTTAGATACCCAGTGTTAAAATATTAACAATGAAAAGGACTCTGGTGGCGAATTGTGTAATTTTTGTTTATGGTGTTAAAGTGTTATGGTTTTTCTATAAGATGTGTTTACATAGGGGTTTGAACAACTCATTAGGTTTTATCTCGTTTATCTCGAGGTTTCAAGCGGATCAGTTGCTTGACATGAATTTTAGGTTGCTTCTGAGTTTTAATAATTAAAATGTTAAAAATAGTGGTTAACGTTGTGTAGTTGTTTTGGTGAGGTTATAACCTGATTTTTGAGATTTAGAATGGTTTAACAATGATTTTGAAAGATTTTGAGGCAAAAGATTTACTAAGATTTTGATAGGGAAAGTGAAGGTTCATCAGTTTTTAAAGATTTTACTGAGATTTAATGGGAATAATAAAACGATTTTAAAGCCATAGAAACCTTGAAGGAAATGAAAAGAGTTGTTGTAGATAAATAAGATTATAAAGGATTCAAGATTTAACAGTGATTTTAATGAAATATCTTCGGAATTTAAATGAACGACATAAGAAATTTTTTAAATTTTCAAGATTCAATGAGATTTTTTTAGGTGGAATATGAAACAAGGAGATTCACTAAGATTTTAGAAATCTCTAAAAATTCAAACAATTTTGAAAATATAAACTAAAATTAACAAGATTTCAAGGGATTTAATCCAAAATGATGCAAGAAAAAATATAAATATTTACATGACATAAAATTCAAAGATTCACACCCAAGTAAACAAACATTCCTTTAAGAAAAGCGCCCTCTGTGCAAAATTAACCAAAAATACTAAACGTGACACCTGCTCTAGAGCAAAAAAGATTGAAAACCTTTATCTTGGCCAGGATCCAAATAAGTGGAATCACTCTTTTGTGTGCCATTTTGTGTGTGTGAATGATTTCACCTTTATTCAGTTCCGGCAATAAATCTTTCCTCTCTTTAATAAAATTGCACCATGGTTGACTTAATCAGTTGGGCGCCTCTTTTTATTTTATGACTTAACACAGTTCAATTACACAGAAGAAACTAATTTCTAAACCGCCATTAAAACACCCCAATGTTTATTTATTTAAATCCCTAAACCTAAAGTGGGTATAGTAAAACAAATGGAGGAAGTAAGTACAATACGAAAAAATTATGATTGTGTTTATCTCAATTTTACGTAAAGTTACATTGCTTGTGTGTGACCCCTTATAGTGAAAAATTGGTTTGTTTGCCTAAATTATCATTAGAGGGCGATGAATTTTAATCTGATTGAAGTGACGTCACTTAAATAACGCAAAAGGTGATTTATAAAAGTGATGTCGATCTGTTAGTTGCTAAGCAACCCATCTTGAGAGATTGGGTTACGGATTAGTCCATTTTTGGGATACGTTAGGTGGGAGAAGATGGCCGTTTTTTGCATGGAGAATTTGAGGGATATTTTGTGTTGTGGGTATTATTTTTGGAATTTTGAGGGAAGTGAAGATTCATTAGAATTTTAAAGATTTTTTTACTATAGATTCATCAAATTTTGAAAAATTTTAGTTAAGATTCATCAGTTTTTTAAGATTTTAGTTAAGATTCATCAGTTTTTTAAGATTTTAGTCAGATTTTTAAGATTTTTACTAAATATTCGTCAGATTTTTAAAGATTTTTAGTTAAGATTCATCAGTTTTTTAAGATTTTACTAAAGATTCGTCAGATTTTTAAAGATTTGATTGAATTAATAAAGAAATTTGAGGTTCATGAGAGTTAGTAGATTTTTGCAAGATTTTTTAAGTCGTAAAAGGTAGGAGATGAGCAGTATGGGGTGATAAAATGATGACCGGTTTGGTTGGCTTTTATCGATTGGATTTTTGAAGTGGTTTGGCTGATGGTGCAATATAAGGGGTAAGTTAAAAGGGGTGGGGTTGTTGATTGAGTTTAATCGAGTTATATAGTACTTCAATTTGGTGATATTTGAATTTATTGAAATATATACAAAAAATACAACCATTTAGAACTTAAGGAGATTTTTCTAAGAACCAATCAGGTGTCGATTAACCAAATGTACAGTTAGTTTTATTACCCAAATCACACACCAAAAGCTATAGACACTATAAATCGTTTTGTGCATAAATATTGTGAACTTGCGTCCCTGGTGGTAAATATTGAAATTAAATGAATTTGATAAAAGTTGTAAATTTTATTTCACATCTGTTTTCGTGGAACTGATTATTTCTCTAGACCTTTTTAACACTTAAGATTACGACGCGTTTGCTAAAAGTCTGCGGCTTTTTTAACGATTCAATCGAAAGGGCGAATTTTTCTTGGATCTTTGCCGGAAATTCGGCCCACTAATGGGTTGGAAGAAAGTGGGAGAGCAGAAAAAATATTGTCGAGAGATTCAAACTCGTTTATTCAACAAAATGGTAGCTTAAAATAACGATTTACGCAATCAGAATAATAAAAAAAAAACCTATAAGAAAAGAATTTTTAAAAACCGCCACTAGGTGAGAAATCAATGGATTTATTGGCGCTGCTTGCCACTAATCGCCATCTCTCGATAGCTGTTAATAATAAACGATTGTTTAAACATCAGTCGTCACAGATGCAAATAGCGGCGAGGGATGGGCTAACATTGAAGTTATAAAATCAATAAACCATTATATAAATAAAACATCGAGGTGTTTGGTGGTTCCCATGAGGTTTGTATGATATTTTTGAGGGAATTTAAACATATCGGTAGATTTAGTCATGAATGGGAAATACCAAAAAGTTGATACATTTTCAATTGAAACATTAAAAATAAAATTCCAGGATTTTTTCTTTTACCTCTTAAACTTTCAACACTGGTGCTCTTAATGGCAAAGTTCCATGGAATGTTTCAAAAACAAAGCTCTTCATCAAAAAAGATTTTTAAAAAAATTTTATACCCCTTTTTTTAAGAAACTTTATTTATATTTATCAAAATGATAAAGTTTGACAAGAAATTGATGACTTTTGTTATTTTTCCCTACCAAATCAGTTCTGTCAACAGGCCCCAGGTCATCATGTAAGTTGTTGTCAAATTCCTTTTGCTTGTCTAACAAATTCCTCCATTTTTTTCAAAAATCCCTTTATATATTTCTTTAAATTAGGTGGATAAAATACCATTATGAATGTTACAATTTTTATTGAAACTAAATTTTTAATCTTATATTTTCTTGTCTTTGAGTTAAACTGACAAAGTCAATTTGATATGATTCAACAAAGATGAATGTGACGACATTTTTCTTTTTTATTTATTTTTTTTAAGGGAATGTGGTTCCATGGTATAAAAAGTGCATGTTTTCTTTTTAATTGGGCATGGAATGTTTACTTTTTATAATATTTTTTGGATTTTTTTGTTTTTCCTTTTGGAGATTTTTTTTTTTGTTGTTGTTGTGTATTTTTACACTGAAAATGTTTTTTCTTTCTCTTGTACATTTTGAACTTCCGGTAGGAAATGAAAGAAGCGTGCAAGGTAGGTTATTTGTATATTTGTTTTGTAAAAACTGTGTATAAAAGTTGTAGTAATTTGGTGATTTTTTTTTTTCTTATTATTTAGTCATTTGAGAAGGTTCTGGTGCAGAATATTCAATTTGGGTTGTCGCCGAGTCTTACAGAAGCTATTAAGAGTGTTTCCAGATGGCGCTTGATAGAAGCTGCTTTACCCCATGTCATGCATTGCTGTGCTTCCATGCTTTACAACAGGTTTGATAGATTTTATTCATGTTCATATTAGAAGTACGCAAAGATAATTGCAGAGCAGTGTTCGGTATTGCTCTGCGAATAGTCTAGTAAATGTTGCTTTACAACTTCTTTATGTCTTTTCTGCGTTACTTTAGTGTGAACCAAATGTAATAGTGCACACTACTGCTCATTAGCAAGTGTTTTAGCAGATTTTAGTTTATTGTTAAGTTACATTCAGATAGATGTTCACTTTGAAGTAATGTTGGAAAGAGGTAAAAGAATGTTGCAGCATGGGATCGAAAGTAAGCCCGTACATTCATATAGAAGAATGAAATAAATTCTCTCTATAAATGATTAATGACTTTTAATAGACGAGACAACATCGGACGGTTGGGAAGTGGAGAAACAAAATTGCTTTACACTTTACATTGGATCCTTTTGGATGCTGCTGAAGAGTGTTGCGATTCAGATCCGAATGGCAAAAAATTAGGACTTGATTCACCATCAAATTTTTTGTTTACACTAACAACTATTGAAGTAAAATGCAATAAATTTTGTGTGTGAAATATATTTATAAAGAATTAACGTTTTTTCAGGTTTTTGTTTATTTATTCGCACCTCTTTGCTTCTACTTGAAGGAGTCCGACTTTCAGAGTTTTCGACTTGAAAATGGCTTGAAAATATGGCAAGCGATGTGGGAATATCGACATCCACCAGTCGCCTGTTTTACAGCTCATGTTAAACCTGTTCGAACTATTTTGAACGGGTTAAGAGTGAAGAAAAGTGATGCAGAGTTCGGAGATGTTTTTTTAGGAAGTTAGTATCTAATTCGATATTCTAAAGTGTGAATTGTCAGATCGCTATTGGTGGCCGAACTTGGCCACAAAAAAGTGATCTTATTGGCCAATTATGTCATGTGATTGAAAGACTATTTATTTATATTTTAATTAAATAACTGTCCAAAATTATTATCTGAAATCACAACCAACTTAATGAGATGATCCGCGTAGTTTTCTAAATCAATTTGTATAATGTTTGACTGTCTCTTTAATAATTCCCGTTTTCAGATGAGAGCGTCAATGTATTACTTTTTTTCTTTTCAGTCGGTGGAAAACTGGGTGACGACGCTTCTTCATTTGGATTTTTATGTCTCGACAGTCCGCAAGGAGAAGTCCCGTCCATGGAACGGCCGCCAGGGCCAAGTAAACAGGTTGAATAACTCGTTTGTGACTCACGTTACAAGATTAAAAAGTTTATTTTAAATTGCAGAGTGATGATATCTTTAAAAATGATATTGGAGGACGAGACGAAAATCAAGTTGAGGTAATGTTATAACTCGTTACTTATTTCATACAAAATTTTTTTTATAAAATTGCAGTCAGGTGTCGCATTCACGTTCGATTTATTAAACGATCAAACACCACCCGAGACGTCCAAGTCGGAAACGCGGAAAGCGAAATTTGAACGAACTTCATCAGGTCATTCCGCTGAATTATGTAAAATGTCTTCGTCTGATACGTCAACTTCCGCTCATATTGAGATTATGTGCGAAGTGTGTCACGCAGTTTTGTATAATAAACAGGTTATAATTTCATTTTGGGAATGTGAAAATGTTGTTAAAAATTTGAATATTTTCTAGGGCGAATTGTCGGGTACGTGTAAATGTGGAAAAAGTCAAACGTATTTTGATTTTGAGCGACGTCCGTCAGCAAGCACAAAAAAATGTTCTTCACCTGTCGATAAAGAATTTATGCAGAAAAAGTTGGATTCGTCGTTGATGGTTCACGGGACGAGTACGAAACGGGATGTGTCGCTGGCTACGTATTTGGACGTAGCTGTAATGCGGTGTTTGTTTATCGCGCAGTGGCTTGAAGAAGGGATTTTTTGGGGATTGCAATTCCTATTGCACAGGTATAAAATGGTTTTGATTTGAATGGTTCGCTATTAAATTTTTTAAAATTTTGTAGGTTGCAAGAAATCTATGACGACACATCAACTGAAGAGCAGCCCCGTCGCCGAAGTAACTCGCTACCCATTCCAAAAATCGAAGTCTCTTTATGTCAGAGCCCAGACACGAAAAAAAAGGACATTCCTCAGAGTCCGAAAGAGCCACCTCCGACACCGACAATTTCTTCTTTCGTATCGGATTCGCCATTTCTGCCGAGAGCGGTGTTGGGTGAGGTTCACCATCGAAGACCCAGCGAGAAATCAAAGTTGAAGAAGATGAAAATGGCTGATCTGAAGGCTTTTGTCGATTCAAAACTTCGGTCCCGATCTGAGAAGCAATTGGAAACTTTAGGTAAAATGACAAGGAAAAAAAGAATCTTCCAATCGCAAAATCCCAGTTATTTTTATTTTTATTTTCATTTTTAATTGTATCACTGTCCAAGTCAGAGAAGAAGTAACTTACATTTTTCAAGGAAAAGAAGGACGTGTCACTCGCCTCTGAAAGGGAAAGTGAAACAATTATGGCTTTACTTTTTTGCGTCAATTAAGGATGCCTTGTGATGGCCCTTTACACTTTTACAGTGAAGCTCAGGGGCAGCTACGTCAAAAAACTACATAAGTACAAAGGTTATTGATTCATCCAGTAGAGGTCACTTAAGGACTTGCGCTGGTTCCGGTTAATTCAATTGTGCCTGAATCACTGCAATATTGTCAAAAGCTCTATTAAGTGTCACTTTTGTTGACAGTATTACAAATGTATCAAGTTAAAGTATTTTTGTTATTGGCATATACATTGATTGGTGCTCGATTGGGAGATAACAGTGATTACTACGCGCCACATGTGATATATAGGTGTTAACCGGCTTGGTGGTTACTTACACTTACGCACCAAAGACACTACTCACTAACTAAGTGGAAGTGGAAGTTAGGAACCGATAACCGATCGTATTCGCTTTAACCCTGGTTGGTTAGAGACGTATAATTCACATGCGACGCATGGTGGTCAAAGTCGTCTCGAAATCTAGACTTCAATAAGCCTGTGAAGGAAGTAGCTTTAATAAACCGGATGTCTCAAAGACGCATCAAAGCAAACAAAATATTATTATTATAATTATTTTAAACCTAAAAAAACTCATTTTGGCATTTTTCTTGGCTACCAATTTCAGTTCTTTCGCATTTTACCATAGTAGTAATAGTATAACACTCAAATGTTTTTGATATTTTTATTTTCATGTTGTGATTTTTACCCACAATGCATTTTCGTCACTCACACTGCATGTTACATGTTTTCATGAAATGTTGTGTTGCCACTTTATTGCTTGCCTGTGTCAATACTGTTGTTTGTCAAGATGAAAAGTTGAATCCTAATGGCCACTTGTTTTGCATTATATCCTCATACAGAACCTTTGCTCTTCAAAGTGCCGGGGCTAGAACTTTCTCTCTTCTGGGGATTACCTAGGGCAGGAAGTAGGTCATCAGATAAATATATCCCTTTTTATGAAAAAAAATAAAATAAAATATAAATAAATTTTGCATCATTAAAAAGAAACAATTAGTAGCTTGGCATGGTAGTTTAGTATAATTAGTTTAGATCTTAGATTTAGTTAATGGTTTTAAAGGACCCCATTAATTTATAATAAAAAGTAAAATCTAAAATTTAAGAAGTGGGCTCCTCAGTATTTTACATCACTTTTTCTTATCTCCTCATGTGAAATCTTAGAAAACATCAGATTTTCTTATTTCTAGGCCCCACAGGAACACCTGAGTCAGGTATTGTATAGCTACCAAATATTTGATTTTTAATAGCTTAGTCAATTTGATTTTTTCTATATATTTAATTGTAGGGTCTTTTCTTTATAGTTTAGGGTTTAATCCATAATCCATTTCTTATGTTATTTTTATATTTATAAAAAGAATGGTTGTTATGTTTGCATGTTGTATTGTATGGTTTTTGGAATGTTATTGGGCTCATTATTTTTACTTTAAGTTTTTTTTTTCTTGATTTTTATTATATGGTTTGTTTTTTAGATTTGGTTGGGTTTATATTTCATTCATGTATGTTTTTTGTTTACAGCCTTATCACCCTCTCCTTCCATCAAAGGTAATTATTATTTTTGAGATTTTATGTTTTGGATGTTGGAAAGATTTATTTGGTGTTGGTGTTTTGTAGGTTTATCAGCAGGACCTTCCATGTCAGGTATGATTTGTATTGGGAGGTTTGATTAGGTGTATTTATTGTAAGTGTTGTGTTGCAGCTTTGGCTGGAGTTGTGGTTTCTCCCTCAGGTGGGTGGCTTTCCCCGCGAATGGCAAAGATGATCAAGAATTACACACATCTCACCAGGATTTAGAAATTCTAACCAGTTAACATTAGCTGGTAGTGATTTATAATCTTGCGCACAAAATTATGCGCATTTATTGTTGGTCCCCTCTTCGGCTAGTGCCATGTCTTGGTGAGATTTGTAGTGGTCTTGATGTGATAAATGCCCATTAGAGATAGTTGGGGCACCAGATTCGTATGCTGCTCTGTTGCGTTTTCTCAATTTCAAAAGTATGCTACAATAAAGATGGACGAAACTTTATTTTTCAGAAACGTCAGAACTTAAAGATGAAAACATAACGTCGTCAGAAGATCAAGAAATAGCACTGTACGTTGGGGACGGAGTCAAAGATAGTGAACAAAACCCGCCTCGACCTCGATCCGCTCTCGCTAATTTTGCGGATTCAGATTTTGTGGATAGATCGCAACCTGGTGGCGAAATGGTTCGTGGAAAAAGCATGCCAAGTTTGAGGTATATTAAGAACAATAACCAAAACGAAAGACTTACAGTTTATTGTTTGATAGATTTATTGACGATAATGTAGAAGTAGTAGTTCCGCCTGAAAGACGTAAGCGATCGAGTAAAAGTGTAAGGGAGAAGGACCCGTCTTTACGCTTCAAGCACGCTGTTCCCAATCCCATAATCACTGTAACGGAACACACACCCACGCCTTCCCCCGAAATGTTTGTGAAACAAGAACAGAAGGAGACCGCATCATATCACGATGAGGTGTTTGTTGGTAGCAAACCTGGAATGATGCACCGGTCGCAAACTGATTCCAACATTAAGTACACGATAGATGAAATAGAAGAGGCGCCTGGATCTATGAATTATATAACACAAGAAGGGAAAATAGAAAACGTTGTTGTTTTGAAGGTTAAAATAAATTGATTTCTGCCTTTAAGAAAACCGGAAGTGACGTAATTCGATAATTTTTACTTGAAATTTCAGGCAATTCATTCCGTTACGTTAAGAGAAAATGTTTGCACACTCCGAGTGTGCGAAGTGATTTTAAATTTACTGGACATCCTCTTGGATTTTGGTGTTCTAAACCAATCAAATCGCGAAGAAGAATTCTCGGATATGGATTCAACTAAAATGGAGAAAACAGATGAACCAAAGAAAGATGAATTAACCTTACATAATATGTTTATGAATAGCCTTATCAAGTACCAAAAGACTTATAAAATCCAACCAAATTGTAATATTTAATTACAATTTTCAGAGTTTATATCCATTTGGGTTGTCCACACGGCTGTGGCGACAGTCATCGCGGTCCACCCGCTGATTTTCTACGCTCACAAGCCCAGAATACTCTGAAACGTTTGTTTACTATTGATGAATCACAATTCAGACGGTTTTTAAGAGAAATGGTCACAAGACGCCCCCTAACTGATATTATGGACTTTTTTCATGCATTTGTTGGCTTTTGTGTTGATCCAGTCACATTATTGTCACCGGTTGGCGTCAGTGCTGGTATGTAATTTGAAGTTATTTTGGATGTCTTTTAATAATTTTTTATTTGTAGGGCCAAAGAAACCTGGAGCAAGAGCACCAGAAACGTCTCCTCAACAAAGTTATGCAACAAATTTCGGTGCTGGAGCTGGTGGAATTGGTGCCAGAGGGGTTGAAGGACAAGTGATGGCGTGTATATTTAAATCGTTAATTAATCGACTAGTTAAAGGATTTAAGGAATTACGTTGTCCGGAAAATATGGTTAGTGTAATAAAGGTGTTGAAAGGTGCTCTGTTTAAAATCAACCAATGAAAGGGTTACCTTACGTCACTCAGTTTATTAAGACAAGTGTGAACCAGTTATTAATTGAGTCAACAAGTGGGCTCTTCTTCGTTATCATTAAAATAAACCCTACAAACTGAAATAAGAATTTTTGTTTCAGGGTTTATATTGCGACATTAGACAGTTGATGACATATATTAAAGAAGCGCACGGTTCTGTATTCCGTCGTGTTGCACTAAGCGGGCTACTGGATTCAGTCGAACGGCCGAATAAAAAGGGCAAACAAATGAAAGCTTCACAAATGGCGAAAATTTATCGGAGGAATCAGTCTATTGAATTTGAGAATCACAGGGATTCACCTTACTCGCCTACCATGTTTATAGTGGATGAAGTAAGTGGGGAAAAGTCGTCGGGGAGGAAGTCACTTTTTAAGAAAAAAGGGACTATAAGGAAAACGTCCAGTTCACAAGTAAGGTTCATGCAATTTTGTAGGGATCGGAACTTACTAAATTGGATTTTTTTTTTTTTTGGTAGTCTGCTTCACTGCAAAGTATTTTTGATGACAAGGAAGAAGTTTGTCCGAGTCCAGCGCCTAGTCAGAGTGCGGGGAGTAGTCTATTTCGTCAGCAACGGACCCCACGTTTGAGCCTCTCTGAGGATGAAAATGTCTCAGCTATGAGCACTCCGACAGGTCTACGTTATAAGATTAGCAGATTTCAAATTGGTAAGTTTGTAGGTTGGGTTAAAATAAAAAAAATTGGTTGTGCGAAGTTTTTGAAGTATATAAGTGGAATGAGCGAATTTTGAAATGAATTAGTCAAAATTAGAAATTAGAAAAAAATCGGTAGCAATTTCAAGAAGAAATTGGTCGTTTTAATCGATTTCAACTCAATAGTTTCGAGAGATTTATTGGTTTGGCTGATTTCATTAACTTAGCGAGCGGGTTCATTTTTTTATTTTTTTAGTGAGTTGGTTGAAAGGGGACAGAGCTAAACAAGAGTCGTCTCACGACGAGGACAGTGGAGATTCGCCCAGTCACGATGGCACTGAGAAGCTGACCCGCCGTGCAAGTCAGTTGCTCAGATCTCACAAATTTCAGCCCAGAGGCGCCTCTGGTGGGCACATGGGACTGACATTGATGCGAGCACGCAAGCGCATGGAAGATCAGCTTTACAAGTTTGGCTTTGGCAGAAGCAAAAATAAACATGGCAGTTTTGACGAGCCACCTACAGACTTGAGTCGGCGTAATTCTTTCGATTTTGATTTGGCCACTAAAGAAGCCGAGATGGTTGTCATTAGAGAGAAGAAAATTGTCAATATTGATTCTGTACGCAGTGGTATGATGCGCTTTTCATTCTTATTGGAGTCGTGTCAACCGGGATCTATACCTGACCCGCCACTTATCGCTGCTACTTTGGATTTGGTATTGACACAAATCGGTCATTTTGGTCAACTTGATCATTACGTAACACAATTTACTTTAAAAAAATTGGTTATTAGCAAATTGATCAAAGTTTGATTTACATTTTTATTTCGGTCATCTTTTGGAGAATTGATCATTTTGATCAAGTTGACTATTTAAGACTTATCTCAGTCAGTTCTATCATCATTTGGTCAAATTGGTCATTTTTCTCATTTACAGGAAGCCCCGATTATCGCCAGAGCGGCGCTATTGCTTGAATGCGCCTATTTCGTCCACCGATGCAACAAAGGTCAATGGCCATCGTGGATGAAACTCAACCTGCCCATGTTCCGCTTGTCGGGCCCTCTGTCTAATCGTGGAACTCCATCTGGTCTACGTCGCACGCATATTCTACAACGGTCAGCCGGTCGCATGTTTTACCAATGGGCTGAAGCGCTAGGAATGCGATTGGAAGAACTTCTGACAACTGAAAACTTACAGTTAAACGACGTTGTATCCACTATAACCGACGATTCGAAAAAGAAACAATTGCGTCAAACAGATGATGATGAGGACTTTTTGGATGAAGGTAAATGAATAAATTAGTTCTTTACAGATTGTAATATTTTTTTATTTAATAGCAAGTGTAAACTCCAGCTGTCCATTTGCCCTAAAGATGGTAGCTGTGCAAGTACTCTTAGAAATCACCGCATTTCTGAGAGAATCGCATCAACATCTGCCGAAATCTAATCGCCTGTCCCATCGGGAGCGGCCGACACTCGAACGGTCGGGGCCTATTACGGCTCCGTCATTGAGCACTCGTCGGTGGAGTATGGGATTAGGTAGCATGTGGTTTTCGCAGACGTCGGCGCAGAGTCTGGTCTCCATCTCCGATCAGGGACATCCACGTAATAATTTTTTAAAACTCTATGTTGTTGGTTATTGATTATAGAGAAATTGGTCAGTTTGGTTCATGTGATCAATTTGATTATTTTTGGTAACACAATCAATTAGTCCTGTTGCTTAGATTTGGTTAAGTCGTAGAGTTGCTTGGACAAATTGTTCCTTTTTGGTCAATTTCATCGCAGTTATCACATTTTTAAAGAATTTTGATTCAACTTATTATAGGTCATGTTTAAACAAATTGGTCAGTTTGGTCAGTTGACTTTAGTAATCATTTTCAACACTGTCAATAGTTCGATAAACATGCTATGTTTGATACTTTGGGTAAAATAAATTCGGTTAGGTTTATTTTTAACTATTGATCAAGGAAACAAATTGATTATTTTTTGGTCAAGTTGACTATTTTGATCAAATTATTGTTCTGTTCATTTTTATTTGGGTAAATTAGTTAACTTGGTCGAAGATTTTTATCCAGTCTAAAAACTGGTCACTTTTGGTCAAATTGGTCATTTTGGCCAAACTCACTAACTAAGTTTTTTCTTTTAAGCTGGAGTTCAAAGTGAGCGTAAAATCAGTTTTGTACTACATGAAGCTGACGCCGAATCCTGCAACAGCAGTAACACAACTATACAAGAAGAAACGCCCACTGATGAGAAAAAAGGACGTCCCAATAAAGTGATGCAGGGAAGAGCACATTTATTACGGAGGGGCACTGGTGGTGCCCCCGCAGTCACATCTGCTCATAATGCAAGTTTCAAAAGGAGAAGTTTCAAGTTAAAAAAAACTAGTGGAAAAACGTTGAAAGAAAGAGACGAAGACGAGCGTAAGAAAATTTATAACGACTTTTAATTTGATTTCATAATTTCACTATTTGCAGCCTTATTCAGGCGATCTGACAGCATCAAATCGAAACGAAAAGTGAGTGCTATTTCCGATCGTTCGGATACGAGCGAACATGCTGATGCAAGTGGTGAGGAATCACCCGGCATTCTTAGCGACGAACAGGCTCCAGAGAGTCCTAACGAAGTAACTCCTGAAAGTGATGATGCTACTTTATCCCGGTCTATGCCGTGGCTGAAAGTAAATAAAAAAAAAAAAAAAAAAAAGATTAACTTCCAATTACATTTTTCTGGTCACATTTGCAGGTTGTCGTTCAGGTTACAAATTCTTTTAATTATGTATGTAAACATCAACATTTCTGTCACCCGAATTGCTACCGAAGACAAATGCGAGCGTGTTCACGCCTAATCAAAGCCGTTCGCAAAGTAATGTAGTGTCTCCTGGTTAATGTCAGAGAATAATTGAAAATTAATTTTTTTGAAAGGTTTACGGAGACGATTTTGGATTTTCCAAACGTCAAGATGAATTTAAAGGAAAATTCGATGGGAAAATTGACAAGAAGGAAAAGAAAATAACAAGAAAAGTAACTTATGTAAATTAACTTTTAACTTTGCGTCAAATTTGTTCTCTTGAATTGGATATGTGAAATTTCAGTCGTCAAATCAAGCGATGATGGGGTCTCCGGTTAAACGGAAAGAAAGTTTTGGTAAAAATATGGACAAGATTGATAAAAATGTCGACTCTAGTTTACTCGGAGCCATTAGATCAAGGCCGGGAAGTCTTACTCATATCGCCAAAGATTCGATAGGTAATTTAAAAAAACACCTCGTTTTGTCAGTTTTCCTCAAATTTTTCACGATTAGAACAATATGACGATGACAAAACACAAGAGAGAAAGAAAAAACTAAAACCTGTTGAACCACCACCTATATTGAAATATTTAAAAACCCAAGTGAGTACGACAAGGAAAGTTACTAACTAACTTTTAATGCTTTCTACTATACTTAGGTGCAGAATTTATTCCACAGTCCGTTTTCACTTTTGATTAAAGGGGCAGTAGTACTACCTGAAGACATTTTTGTTAATATTTTACCAGTCGCTTGGGAATTGCTTTTGGAAACTGATCAGCAATTAGCAGGCTGTGCTGGTACAAATTTTAAATGATTCCATAATCATGTTGCTAATAACATTTTTCGGTCTCCTAGCGGTCGTTTTTGTACTGGCATCTGTGAAAGCATCTGACCAAGCAATTGACTTAATGCGAAAAGAGTTGCAGCATGAAGATGTAGTGCAAAGAATCAATGCTTTATTAAGGTTAGTTAATGTCGTATATTAGTACTAGCTACTATAATCCCAATTTCAGATTTCAATGCTTATGGAGATTCCGCTACCAAGCATGGCCACGTATGGAAGATAACGCTCACATTAACTTCAAAGTGCCGCCACCTGGCATCGACTTTACATTGCCATCACCGAAGATTGGAGTTGACGCGTTAGCAGTTGTGGACCCATCTTGGATGCCGCATTTCAAAACCAAAGTTGAAGAAGTCACAATCAATCAAGATCAAACTGTAGGAAAATTATTTACAATCTCCACCAAAAGGCGTTATTTAAAATTTCATTTTTTTCTCCCCCTAGAGGACATTTGTAACTGCAACTAAAACACGAAGGAAACAACAAATTGAAATGCTCCAGACGGCGCTGTTGGCTGAGGAAGAAAAGCACAGGGAGGAGAGAGAGAATTTTTGTATTACAACAGTTGCTGTTTGTATGCAAGCAGCTTATGAACCAGCATTGTATCATGCAGTTGAAGATCATGATGATAGTAATTGACAGTTTTACGTAGATTTGTTATTGAAATTTTGATCTTTATTTTCTTTTTGCAGTGGATGACGACCAATCGGACCAAATGAAAGCCATAACTCATCACTTCCAAGTGGCGCAAAATCTTTTCCCGTCTTGTTTATGCTCAGCCGCAGTTCCCATTATAAATTTACTAGACGACGCTGCTGTCAATGCTGATGGCACAGCTGTCTATCAAGTAGCTCAACAAACTATTTGGAATTGTCTCGTAGAAGATCCGGCCCTTTTCTTACGTCATTTTCTTGAAAAATTAACTCGGGAACGTCAGGATGAGATGATACAGATTCTTCGACGACTTATACGTTTCTTCCCTAATCTACCTCCTCAAGCTGGATTTGTTCTTTTTAATTACCTCGTAAGAAATTTGAATGAGTAATATATAGAGTTTTATGTGTTTTTTGTGTTGTAGGTGGGTTACGTCATGTTTTATGTGCGTACTCCTACAGAAGGCGGGCAGGAACATATTGGAAATGCACTATCATTACTTTGGATGGTTGTTCCAAGTGTTGAAGGCATTTTGTTAAAGGATTTGAAGCAGATACTTCGTAAAGAACAGTGTGATGTAAGTTTTCGCAAGAGTAAAACAAAAGTAGCAATTCAATCAAATTGTCCCAGCTGTTGGCAGTAGTTAAGACTTTTTTTTATTATTGCAATGCAGACGACTTTACTTATAACTGCGAACGTTCCGAGTGCTAAGAAAGTGATAATTCACGGTCCGGATGCTGGAGGAATTCCATCCCAGTTTCCAATACACGAGGACACACAGTTTTCGTCCATTTTGCAAGATTCGATCGAGTTTTTTGGAATCGAGGAATCTGAACAGAATGAATGGCATTTGGTTGATCACAAAACCAGTACGAACACAATTATAAGCTGTAATATTGATAATTAATTACACTTACCATTTAGATCAAATTCATAACCCGAACGCTTTCGTGCGAGACTTTTATTTCTTCAAGCGGTCTCAATATCCGCAATTGGTGATGGTTCAGCTCCAAAAACAACAGTCGTACGCCAATCTGCAGAAACAAGCGTTCGGCAATAAATTCGTAGAAATGGGCAAAGTGCTGCTCATGCTCTCCATTCTACAGAGCTCTAACCAGCTTGCCCAGCGTGTATTTTTTCTCCACGAGGAACTGCAGAAACTTCCCTCATTTCCCCGCAAAGCTCTAGAAGCTGAATTTGGACTGTACGACGCACACCTGGGAAAAGTATACAGTGTTAAAAGGGCAGTCAACTCTTTTTGATACATTTATATTAAAGTTTTGGTCTTAAATCAAGAATCTAACTCTAATGCTCAACATAACTTGATTGGCTTTATATGACACCACTAATCACTTTTCTAGCCGAGTTTGGCAACTAATGAAAGTTAAGTAGTTTAAAATTTGTGTGTCAATGGGTTGATTGGCCTTTTAAGAAAGGAAAAATGTATTATTAACACTTTTTTGCTGTAGTGTTTGCTGAGTTTAGACGTATTTCACAAATTGATGTGGGTCAAGTTGGTGGCTCGAATGTTTGAAGGAATGGCGGGCACGTTTGCGCATTCTTCCGACATCCATCTTTTCATGAATGTTTTGAATGGCACTCTCATTTTGCACTGTGAAGACTCCATCGTCTTGCGAATGTGTTGCGCTACGTTCATCAATGCGGCAAGACATTTTAAGAACATTTTTGCATCTAATGGGTAATAAAATCTAGGATAGTTATTTCAATGCAAACTAATAATTCAACTTTGTAGGTATTTGCTTATTATTCCTACGATGCTACGTATCTATTCTACGCATCAAACAAATTTACTCTTATGTAAAACGATCGAATATGTTATAAAGCAGTTTTATATTTTGCATCGCAAACCGTTCATACTGCAGATGTTTGGCAGTGTAGCACCCATACTTGATGTTGACGTCACGAGTGATATCGGGGATGTTAATAAAGTAAGAAAATTATAGTTATATTAGTATAGTTGTGCTTGTAATTAAGTGGTTACATCCGGTGGAAGGATCTCGACGTAAAATACGATCTCTATATATAATACGCTAGCGGCAACCTTTGATCTTTGTGACGGTCATCGCTCGCCTACTTCTAATTACCCTGAACCTATAAATCATATACCAAACGATAGCCCTTTTTCTGTAGGTTATTTGGTTATTTTCCCTTTAAACACCAGTCCAACTTGACAGCAATTTTTTCATCACCTCTACTTGAATTTAAACCACTTCCGGTTTACCAAAACCACCGGAAGTGCTTCATTTTCTCCCCGAAAGCGACGTTTTACTAGACCGGAAGTGCCTCATTTTCCCTTTAAACACCAGTGCAACTTGATACAGTAATTTTGGAGTGTTTTATATCTTTACAAAATTGCAGTACATATAAATCTCACTGTTTATTTATTGCTGTAAGTGTAACGTTATTTTTTTTTTTTTAGATTGAAGCGAAAGCATTTTTTAAACTGCTTTTAACGCTTGAAAACGCAGCCAAGGATCCACTGGACATAATGGAAATGGTCGAAGGGGAGAAACCACTAAAAGCATTAGATTTTTGTTACCAATTGGAGCCTGACGTGATGCCAGTTCTCGATGCCATTTCTCTCTGCGTTACCGTCGTTGCATACGCGGCTGATTCACTCCGAGGACATCAAATGTTGACTATCCTAGAAGCAGTTCTTCCTTTTTATCTCAAACATCTGCAAACACAATCTAATAAAGATGGACTTGGTTCCAGTAGAGCTGAATTGCAAACAATTCATCAAATTTCTGTTTGCATTAAAACACTTTTAAATAACTGTGAAGCTTTAACCAAGTAAATATACAACTTTATTGAATTGATAATGTTTAATTGATTTTTATTTTGTAAAAGGAATTATTCAGGGCCACAAACACCGATGACGAATTTACGTGGATCTAGCATCAAAAATCCTACACGAACGACTTTCACGCCAGCGTTCGAATTTGACGACGAAAATCAAACACGGTAAAATTATAATTCCCAGACATTAGTGATTTCAGTAAGCGATCAAAAAACGACACGAAACGTTACGCTATTTCTGGGCAATCCCAAGTAATGGTAGCTCGACAATACTGACCCATTCAATTGATTTACGTAAGTTTCGGAAATTTAATAATCTGCATTCTCAGATCAAAATACGTCAGTGTTGATATAGGTTTGAACATTAAGATAATGTTATATTTGAGTCTAGCCAAAACTGCATATTGCATAAGACCTCTGACTGCACTTTTAATTTTATAAGACATTATAATAATGTAAGTTGAGCGATCATCTTACAATTATGAAATTATTATTATAATTTTACGACGCATTTACAAAGCTGCAAATTGACTTGCAGAATTCTTCTTATAATTGCATGCACATCCGTTAATAGATTATAAATTTATAACTTAAATCAGTTTGCTCATCTATTATGTTATTGATGAAATTGTAATTTATTTCCAGTTTTGTCTCAGACCACGGTGCACGAAGACATTACGAACGAGATATGGAAGACAGTGAAGGAATCCGTAGTGAATTCCGTAAGCCAAGAGACGCACTTTTAAATGTCGTTGCTGAATTTCTTACAAAATGCACATCTCGCTTAACGGAGCTTAATAAAAGAATGGGTCAAGAAAACAAAAGTCAAGATCTACTCGATACTAAATGTCACTTGGTAAAATAAAAAGAAACCTTCTATTTATCATTGCAAAATTTAATTGTAAATTTTTTTTTCTATAGCGTTTAGCCGACGTTGCGCACAGTTTATTGAAAGTCTCGCCTTACGACCCACATACAATGGCGTGCAAAGGGTTACAACGTTACATGAACGACATTCTACCTATGACAAATTGGTCCCAGGAGTCTGTACGACCAGCACTTATAACCGTAATGCGACGACTGGACAAAACATTTACTAAAGTTTACAAAAAAGCAGCTATCAGACGGAATATTGACTGGGACGCGGCTGCAAGTTTATTAAAAGGCGTTTACCAGACGTTAGCTCGCCATCCTTACATTGCTCATTTACCTCATTTAAAAGTAATTACCTTTCTTACGTTGTAAACAAAATTTTACGGCTGATTCACACTTGTGTTCACACTTTACTTAACATATGACACAATCGTCGCTTACAACAAAATTGCTGAGTGAGCTGCGATTGTGTCATAACACTATCTTACTTTCAGTCAGATATGAACCCAAGTGTGAACCAACTTTTACGTTTTTGAACAGGCTTTAATAACAGTGTGTCAAAGCATTATACTCGGAGATTCGGGCTCACAATTCGTTGAGGAAAGTATATCCAATATGACATCATCGACAGCCATTTTAAACCAAGCGCCACCCCAACATTTTAGTTCTATAACCGTCCGATTAATAGCGATGCAGATGCTCGCTCTTGGAGACACTTTCTCTCTGGAACAAGTCTGCGGCGGAAATTGCATTTTCCCAACGAGCGAAAAAACCGAGAACATTCTAATGGACTTGATTTTACCGTTATGTCTAAGAACTGGATGTGGTCGACGAGGTTGTTTTCATAGAAATTTCAATGTTGTGTAAATTATAATTTTGGTTTTGTTTTTTTAAAGATATGCCGTGTCTGCGTCAGTCGGACGTTTCGTTTGCTTTGAGCGTCATTTTAAATGCGCTAAACCCACCGATGATCAAGTCACCGACTGGTTTACAACAGTCAAATAAAACTGATCTTCGAGTTAGTGTTAGCACTGCGGAGAAGTCACCTATTAAGATTAAAGGCTCTGTCTTCCAAGTTGCGTTCTTGGGGCTGAAGATTATTATGGTTTGTTTTGAAGTTCAGTTGACGTCCGATTGGCATAGAATTGCCAAATGTATTCGCGAATTGGGAAATCGATATCAAGGTGAATTAAATTGAAAGGACCTCTTGAAAATGGGAGGTATAAAGTGCACAAATGAGCAATAAGCTTAACTAGATTCACTGTAGTTGCTCCCTAGATATTTCCCAACTCAACATTTTATAGAGGTCTTAAACTGAATTATATCAATTGCTAATTTGAATTTTGTTTTTAGGTGGAATAGAATTATGGAGTTTTTTGGATTTTATTACAACTTATAGGACACCACTTTTTATCCTGCTTTTGCCCATGATTCAACATAGGGTAATTTAATATTTAATTATTATTTTCAATTTAGTAAACTTTGTGTTATTTTATCATAGGTTACGCATGTAATTTGCGACAGTGATGCTGAATATTACTTCCAGCAGTTAATTGCGGAAAAATTACAAGGTTTTAGTCTTCCTCCACCACGTTGTAAAGGAACTTTGCTCGTGGAATTAGCTCAGGAAATGAAAAAATTGAAAGAGGAATTAGCCAATAAAAAGCCATGTAAATACGTTAAAATCATTTTTATTGTTGATTTATTAATAAGATTTTGTTTACAGTAACTGAAATGGAACGTAGAAAATCTGTGGACCCTTACATGGAATTGCCAAGCCGGAAACAGAGATCGAGCTTCGCTGAATTTTTGACCGAAGTCGCAACTGGTAGCAATGGTGCACGACCTAGTCAATCTGGTACTACTGCTCCTAAGTTAGGTATAAAAATTTATTGAAAAACTAAGAATTTAGCTAAATGAGTTTTCTTTAAGTGTCAGGAATGTCAGTGTCTAGCAGTAGCGTTACGTCTCAAAAATCCGGTCTTATGCGCCAATGGAGCGTACGCAGCGAAAGTAGAACTCACAGAGGATTCAGTATACGACTGCGTGGAACAGAAGGGGGACGTACAACATTGGATCGAATGCTAAGACGCACGAGTATTCACAATATGGAAGGGCGTAGCTCGCAAGAATTGATCAACACTTCATCGCCATCAATGAGCTCGGAACCGCGTCTAATACGTCAGTCGACTATGAACATCCGATTACCTGTGAAAAGTGGACGAGATTCGCAAACAACAGTCGTATGTGAAGTGCCGTCTTCACCTCAGAGCCCGTTGGCAGACGATGGATCAGATTCTTCACGCAAACATCGCCTACAACGTCAAATGGCTCAGAGTCGAAAAACATTCCGTTTCCGATCCAGTCGCAAAGGCAACGTGGAAGTACGTAACGTTACTTTACTCTTTACAATCCCTATTTTAATACCACACTTTCGGTATTAATTGATAATCAAAACTGAGATTATAAAACATAAAGGATCACGCAACCGATTTTAACAAGTTGTTTAACATTGCATAACGTACCTTAAAGTTTAATTTAAGACAAAACCAAAAACACATTTCACGTTGTAGGTATATTATCTATTTTGATAAAATTAATCTGTAATACTTAACGTTTCAGTCCTTAACGGCTCTTCCATTATCGACTGTCGACGTCGAACCATTAGAAGTAAAACCCATTGAAACCATCTTAGTTGAAGAAGACTACGGTCTTTGCGTGCCCTCAAACCTATCGGTAGCTCCTCTACCCTCAGTTTCATCCCCTACCCAATCAACCCCATCGGAACCAACAGTCTCATCCCAAGCTCCTTTAGTAACCCCAACATCAATTTGCCCTGTTTCCATGTCAGTCACGGCCCCACCATCGACTCGCTCTCGCTCCACCGTGTCAAGCCCCCTTTCGGTAGCGACAGGAACAACTTCTGTGTCTTCCGAAACTCATGCACCACGAAGACGCGGGGCCGTCATCCGTTCCCGTTCGCCTTCTGCAAGTCCTGATCGACGAGCTACCAGCTCGGACGAACCGTTCCAGACTTCCATCTTCCAAGGGGATTCAGTCGAGTCGTTGAGTAATAGTGAGAACTCGGCGTTGCTCAAAGAAAGTGAGAAATCGCGTTCACAGTCTTCGCTTTTTGTCGTATTCGATCCACGAGATGAAGATACTTTACTTTAAATAGATGCAGTTGATTGTAAATTATATTTGAACAATATAAGAAGGTAATAAGAGTAGGCTGACCTTTCTTACTCTTATAACAAGTAGCTTCCTTACTGATGACTAAAGAGCGATTCACACCAGTGTTCACACCTGACGTAACGTAACTTACCCAATTGGGTGGACACTTTAGATGTTCAGACGGTTACTGCTGGGTGTGAACCAAACTTAAAGGTTTGGTGCGAAGTGTTTAAATCAATTTACAGTTCAATTACCATGGTTTGAACTGGTGTGAACTTATGTGTGTCACAAGAAAGCGCAAGTTGTGCGTTGTTTGGAATGGCGACAAGCGAGTAATGTTAAGAAAGGTATCACAATTAAAGATCTGGTTAGCTTTCTAATTACAATTTTACCACCAAGAGGGTGGTATTAAAACCATTTGCTAAAGTCATAATTACACCTATATTACTACTTAATGACATCATTCCAAGAGATTAACAGTTATTGGAGAAAATTGTGTATAAATATTAGTTATAATACTTGTGTGCTTTGTGTAAAGAAAACTAAATGTCTAATTTTTTGCAATTGTTTTATTCATAGACAATTGCACTGTGAATTTCTTCACTATGTGCCAAAAAATATAATGAGAAGATATTTACTGATGTGTTATTAATGTTTTAGATCATATATTTTATTCCAGGTTAGAAGTCCCGGTATTAATCAGATTAGAAAAGTTGTGCTTATTCTTGCACAACTTTTCTAATATATAAATTAAAAAAGAACAAACTATTCTCAGGCAGCTCGTGTACGTTTTGGTCATTTCCCTTTGCGTCAATTTGTGGAAATTGCTGTAATGAGTATGGAAAAATGTTTATTAGGAGAATAGACATTTAATTTTTGGGATTTGTAATTATTTTTGATATTGGTTAATTAATATAAAATTTTATTTGTAGGTATTTAAGTAGGTTTTGATGCAAAAATGTGATTTCCTGGATTAATTGTGTTTAATATACGAATAAAAGTGAGATTTTAATTTATTTCCTCCGTCCTGGCTATTGGATTATCATGCTTTAAACTGAAGATATGTTTGAGTTAAGTAAATAAACTTCCACGATTTCACACTTTGGACGAATATCAGGCCACGATGCCACAATTTTGCACAATAAGACCAGTTTTTTTAATAATCAGTTTGGTCAGCAAGATTACGAGGTATTTATAACATTTGATATTTATTTAGTGTTTTAATATTATTTCGAGTATAGTTGTATATGTATTACGATTTATTATAGAGAGCAGGCGTAGGACCGGGTAATCTGTAGTTGTAAGAAGCCGCATGGACTAAAACAGGTTAAATTGTGTGAACGATAACTATGAAGATCTAAATGTCAAATGAAAATTCAAACTGAAATCATTATATGCGTATTTAGGGTCGATAAACCTGAGTAAAGTTGAATTGTTTAGATTTGTGCCGAAAAACTAAAATTCATTTATTTGCAGGTTTAATACGATCTCTTGGTGTAATCAATTCACCGCACGCTGCCGTGAGAGGCGCAGACCACATCAGGATCTGGAAGCTTCATAGAAAACTAAAGTTGCCATTTTTAAATACTGAACGACAAATTGAAAAATAGAGTCAAAATATTGATCATCATATCAATGTTGAAGGTA
>JAQGAS010000164.1:0-87482 GCA_034686365.1 Pachymerium ferrugineum | reverse complement strand
TAACCATTAAGCCATTACTTTCACACATGGTAATGAGAATTTATATTACACTGATAAATGCAACAAAATAAAAAATTATTACAAAAAAAAAAAATTCAAAACAGTCTCACTTTTCTATTTGAAAAGAAAAATGATACTGTTTTGAATTTTAAAATGTTGAAAACTATATAACTTAATTCATACCACAACACTGTCTACACGAGACTTGACTTTTTCTTGAATCCTTCACAGGTACTAACGTAACGCATTCGATGCATGTGTTTGGTAAAATCTGCTCGAGTGCTAGAGTGCTGTTTCCGAAACAGCGTTTCCAAAAGGTAAAATACGAGGACCTGCGATAAAAAAAATGTTTTATATTTAACTTAAATAACGAACCGATTCCCCCACAATAAACTACCGATATAATTAAAATAGAATAAACACAAATACGCTTTTTTTCTTACAACTTAAATATGAGCATGAAATGTTATTTGTTTTGTAAGTGTAAAAAACATGTGACCCATTTAGCACGGCACCACATTATTTTACCACAATTTTCCCATATAAATTAACAAATCTCAAAAAATGTCTTTCAGTGGAACTCATACTGACTGCGGTTCATGGCAACGGAATTGGTTATTCACTATTCCAAGGACAACTATAACACATTCTGACCCTTCTGCAGGATGAATAGGAAGGGTTTGTGGGGTTTGTCTTAAAGTATTATTATATACCTTGTTTCTGACGAGCAACGGAGTTATTCAGCCCATGTGCATGGACTTGACGTGTAGCTTAACTTGATAGACAAACCAGGAGTGATGTCACTTCCTTCGGAATGACCAATAGCCAGTAATCGTCGAGAACATGTGCTCATGTCCTTGCAACTTCCTTATGAGAACAATTTCGCATTTGTTAATAAAATAGAATTTTAACATCAATTTAAAGTGATGTATATTTAAAATGAAAAATATGGGAACTTAAAGTATTATTATATACCTTGTTTCCGACGAGCAACGTAGTTATTCAGCCCATGTGCATGGACTTGACGTGTAGCTTAACTTGATAGACAAACCAGGAGTGATGTCACTTCCTTCGGAATGTCTTTTTTGTAAGTTTGTATTCACGCGATATCTTTGAAGAGTGTGTGCAGACGTTTGTTGCTACAACATTTTAATAATACAAATTATAAAATAAGTCAAATTTTATTCCTTATTTATAACCGTTAATGAACGAACTTGAATGGGGTAACCGTCAATGTCCATCGAATCGCCTATTCCAGTCGTTCGCAAATTCATTTCGTTTCTTGTTGTCACTAAAATTCCGTAGTTTTAAATTACAATTTTTTCCGTGCATAATCAAACCCAAGACGCGATGTCATCAAATTTCTGGAATTGAATCGACAGGGGGAATCTGTATTTAATAATTTACTAATGAATTTGAATTAAATAAGAAATATTTATAATTACTGTTCTTGTTGGTCCTCTTGGTTCACTCATTAAGGTCATCGTGTCGTTTTATCTGTCTTATTTAAAAGTTAGTGTTTAATTTATTGAATCGTTCGAGAATATTTTTTCTGAATACCTACGGAAAATTTCTGACACTCGAATTTCTGTGATGGAATGGCGTAATGAATACTAGGTTGAAGGCCCTAAAGTTCGCGCTTGAGAAGGACTGACAGTGTAAAGTGAGACCATGCTTTATTCTGCTCAACCGCCTTGGTGGAACTTATGTACCTTCAGCTGGTGTTTAATCTTTCACGAATCTGCTGATCAAATCGCCGCTCGCCTTTTCCATTTATCCAGCCAGTTGATCTATTCGTTGTGGACAGAACCCATTCTCTTAATTTGAACACCCACCCTTGCTGCATTCTGTTCAACAAGATCCTTATATATTTATTATCTTTATGGTGATATTAGAAATTACCGGCATGGCGTCAATAAGCTGCATTTTCAGAGCGCTGTAATAAATTGAATGTGGTTTATGAAACTAACAGGAGATGGCGCTGTAGGTATTGTTTTGAGGTTTTGAGAACATCTGTAAAATCAAATACCGATTTATGAAAAGATCTTATATTACCTGGTGATCTAAACAATTATGGCTGTGCAAAAAGACTCAACCGATCTATGCATCCAAGATTATCCGGCGTCAATGTACAATAACACTACCAAAAAGTGGGTGGATGGCACATTTTACGTATCTCCGGAAGGTATCTACTTAGAATGTACAGACAAAATAAACAGCCCAGATTTTCATGGCATTAGCATGATTACGAAGAAATTTCTCTTGTAATGAAAGAAGCTTCCAGCTACGTTTTCCCATCGGTCACAGCATTAGTTGGGTCAATAAAATATTGGTTTAGTTCCTTTGAAAATAGAGATTCAGTCTTTCAGAGAATCTGTATTTAATAATTTACTAATGAATTTGAATTAAATAAGAAATATTTATAATTACTGTTCTTGTTGGTCCTTTTGATCCACTCATTAAGGTCATCGTGTCGCCATCTGTTGAATCGTTCGGGAATCGAAAGTTTTACTGTATAGTCGAGTAGTCACAGCTGTCACAGCTTTTAGCTGATAAATTGTTTAATCTCAGTTTGTGTTTTGGAACTGAATTTTCTGATGATAGGCTTATGAGTAGGGGGAAAAATCATTCGTATTAATTACCAAGATTAAATCAAAATCTCATTGAAATGCATTTTTTTTTTTATTTTGAATTTTGTTTTTTTTTGCAGTACATAAATCAACTTGTGCATATCCTCATGCAAGAGCTCCTATTAATATTCTACTATTTGTATAAACAAAACTGTCTTACTTGTTAAATAATAACTCCATGCAATTTAGTATGGTAGACACGTTTTGTTTATTCGAGCTCATGCATAAGTTTAGCTTTTGTTACGACATGCCAAAGGACAAGGGAGAAATCAGTAGGATTTCATCACTTGCCTCAATGTTAAGCTAAAACTAATAATTTTCTTCTTTCGACACTAATGATTAGACATGAAGACAACAGACGAAAAAAAAATTTGATCCGCCAACTTCATCTGTCGAAGTACTTAATTTTCTCGCTTTTAACGTTTTATAGGTTTTTTTTTTTAAACTAACCTTTAAGATTACATTAACCAAAGCTTTTAACAAGAGTACTGAATGAATCGAGATCTGATTGATGGATTATTTTTTGACTAAAGAGCACAAAACATGATGTAAGCACGAGTGTACCAATGAGCAATCAAAATCCCCAAACAAAAAAAAAATAAAATAAAAAATCTCACCTTTTTTCTTTCAATAAATAATACTGAGTTTTTCTCAGTTACTGTACAAACGTATTTAGGATGCTTTTCTAAACTTTACACATAAAAATAAATAATAAATTTTAAAAATAAAATATAGTTTAAATTCCAGTTCTATGCTTTGGGGAAATTGTGTGCAAATATGGAACTCAATTATAATTATATTACAAACAAAATTTGTTTGCATAATAAACTTGAAAATAAAATACAACTATAATAAAAGAAATCTCCTCTCTAATCAGTTCCGCAGCTAAGTTGTTGTTGTCTTCATATGCGATCATTTATATTGTTTTAAGGGACAGCTTTGGCAGTAACAGGTGTCACAGCCACCTTGTTACCATCAATGTCTAGTCCATTAGAGTTAGCCAGCTTCTGACTTCCATCACTATGGAGCCTTAAATGATTTAAAGTTTCTTGATTCTGTTTTATAATTCGGTAGGAAAACGTACCCATCTCCAGCACCAATATTGGTACTTTCTTGTTTAGTATCAACCATGTTATCAATTCCTAATTCAGCGAGAGCTTGTAGGGCTGTCAATGCTGCTTGATCATGCGATTTATCAAGAGTGGGTCCAGCACCATGGCTTACGTGAGGCGGATTTGTGGTTAGAGACACAAGCGACAAGTATTCACTTTTGTTACCCTGTAAGTTTAAAGCTAATTTACTACTATGAAAAATAAAAATGAACGTTTGGTTGACCTTTGGAAAATCGGTAAACTGAACATTAAAACCCAAAACATCTGCAAGATATAAAAGTTGTTGTTTTGGCCTAACCGCTTGTCCGCTCAATGTTTTATGTCCAGATTTGAGAAGGGCTTCGGCAGTTGGAGAACTACCGTTCGTGAGCAACTCTTTTGCTATCGTGGCCGTATTCTGCATTGTTACTTTACTAGCATCAGAATTATGCGATAATCCACCTTATTCAAATAAAAGATTCAATTTGTAAAGAAAGAAAAAAAAATGCCAATTCTATAATTTTAAATGCTGTACAATTACTCTGGTTAAAACCGGACGCACGATTCCGATCACCCAATGCCAAATCAGGCATTAAAATTAAACCAGGTACCAACTGACGTCCACTACGAGTCTCGTTAATACTAGGTTTTTCTTCCTGGTCAAGAAACGTTACTTTCCGAATTCTCTCGGCATCTCCGCCCTACAAATAAAATAATAAAAAGTTACTGAATTACTACACAACAATAGTCTCACTTCTTGTCCTGGAGTCTTGATTGCTGGTTTGCTCGGTTGCTGTGGTTGTGGACGGCTGTACCCAAGCATTTGAAGCAAACCCTCAGCAGCAGCACGTTTCGCTAATTTTTTGTTCGGTCCTGTGCCAGTGCATGTATGAGGCGCTACAGATACTTGCATCACAAATTCTCTACGCCGTGGCAAACCCCTTTCAGCAATCAATGAATATACAGGATCTTTTTCTTTCTTGGCTTGTTGAATTTGAATAAGACGACTAATTGGATTTATGCCTTGTCCGTAATCTGTATTACTTTTTTGCTCCTGTAAAACCATGAAATCATTACTTCGCACATACTCTAGTGGCATTCATAATGTACGCACCGTAGTGTCGCTGACCTTAATCAAATTTCTACTTTTTTTCTTAACTGTTGGATTTTTCTTTTTAACCCTTTGCATTGTAGGCGGTAATATCGGTAATTGTTTTAATTGTTCTAACATCTTTTCTGCAGCTCGTTTTTTCGATATCTTTTTACCATTTCCTTCTCCATCTGTTACCATGTCTCCAACAATGCATTTCGTGATAAACGTTCTCATATGTGGAGGACCACTCTCTCGAACCACCTACAAAATTATTAATGAATCCAGAGATTCAATTTTTAAAGATGAGATATTCAACCTCAAATCCCACAGAAAAATTTCTCTTCAGTGCAATTTCATGAACTAAACTGATGGGCGATTTTAATTCGGCATTTGATACAAGATTCTCTTCTTTTCCGTTAACTTTAACTTCTTCCTCCACGACTTTGATTGCAGTCTCCGGTAACGGTAAATCCCTAAGGGCCTTCAAAGCTTTAGCAGCAGCATTATGCCGAGCAGCTTGCGCGGTTCGTCCTTCACCCACGAATTCGCGATTTCCAACAGTTAGAGAAATGAAAAACATTTGTGGCGCTCTGTGGTAATGATACCTATTACCAAACATAACACACGACACATTTATCTATTACACAAACTTAATTATCAATTAAATTACCTCTGATGATACATCCCGCGAAAATTAAAATTTGGTGGCATATAAGGTGAACGGTATGGTTCTAGAAATTTATAAATTGCAGGTTCGCCCCGTTTCATTGCCAATGCATTAAGTTCAACTGTTGGAGTGACATTTCCATTATAATACGGCCCTTCCATAATATGATAATTGAAAATTCCTGGACCTAAAGCAAAAATTTACATATATAAAAATACTCAGTGATTCATTAAGCAAAAATTACCCATCCGCAACTGTTGTCTTTGAGCTTTAGGTGGTGGGTGTTTAAAATTGGTCTTTTCTAACGCAAGGGCAGCAGTCGCGTGTTGTGCTTTTTTAATCGAAGGTCCAGATGCTGCATACTCTTCTTCACCTAGCCGTAGGAGTACTGTAAATGTCTTTTTATGGGCTGGGCCACTTTCATCTGTTAACCTGTATTGGTGCTGAATCTGTAATTGGAAAATGTTTTAGTTACAAATTGTAAATATTTTCAAATAATATTACCTTATTATAGCGGGCTAACTCATTAATCAAACACATTGGGGTTTTCTCTTTTGTGTTTGCCACGTTTGGAATAGAGGAGGATTGCGTTGCATTATTTAATATATTATGTGGTTCACCTGAACCATTAGTCAAGGAATTACAAGGGCCACCACTTGCTGTATTGTGCATGTGTTCTGGAACCAATGCAGCAGTAGGTCCAGGTAGGACCATAGACTGACCACCTGGATTGGTGGGAATGTGTCCTGGACCCATTGGAAGAGGCATGGGTTCCACCATTGCAGGTGCACCTCCAATATTAAGCGTTGGAGTAGTTACTGTAGGTGATTGGTTTACAGTCACGCCTACGATCATTCCACTGCCTGTTAATAGAAAAGAAAATTGGACAATAATTAATCATTTATTAAAATATTGTTTATAACTGATTAATTTTATTCCATTAATTTTAAAAACACAACTACTGCAAAATAAAAGTGTCTCACCAAGATTCCAATATGTGGGAGGTAACATATTAGGTGAAGAATATTTAATTTTTAAAACAGCTTGAGGAACTGGCATTGTACACATCATATTTTATCTAGTAAATAACAGTAACAAGTAATATTTAAATTTTTTTTCATACGGTTTTCTTACATTTTGTTATCTACTAAACAGCTACAACATACCGTTCTTTCATTTTTTTTTATGTTTAATATTTTTCAAGTATCGATATTAAAAATTATTAGTAACAGTGTTAATAAATTTTATTATAAACCTACCTGTTGGTTTCAGTTGGGAGTGAGGAATAGAGGAAGGCAATTTCAATTGTAATTGGGCCATTCTACAGAGCAAAATTTGTTAGATGCAAAAGTTATTTTTCTTACAAAAGGGTTAAAAATTTGATTCCAAATTACTATGATAATTATTCGGCTAAAATGTATGAAATTAAGTATAAATATTTTAATACTTTTTATATGCTTTGGTTAATTTTAATTACTATCAAAGAGTAGTTGGTTAAGCCTAAATGATGCTAGAAATTTAATTTTCTAAATTAGGCTTACCAAACTGGTGTAGGTCATCAGGTTACCCTTTTTAAAGCTTAGTGAGAAAATTCTGGAATTTGCTTACCTTAGTTAAATTTTCGATTTCCTAGTCGTACTTTATAATGTTACAGGTGTTGTTGATTATTTTTTGTATTTTTAGAGTGGTTGTGAATACAACACTGTTTAATGGCAAACAGTAAAGAAAATACCAGACTAACATGCATCCATGTTGGTCTGCACCCAAGATGACACAAGATTTTACATCCGGGATTTCGATATGCCAAAATAGAAGCTGCTTTTTAGCGGAAGATGTAAAATTTTTACAAAATATACAAAAAAGCAGCTTTAAAAGAGAAAATTTTGGAGAAATGTGTTGTGGCAAAAATAAATTTATGCAATGAAATCTCTTGATTAAAAACTGCTTACGATAAACCTCCACTTCATAATACCTTGCATCACGTTTTCCAAACTTCCTGGGTTGCCATAGTGACGAATGTAAACAACTCTGATATGTAAGCGATTTTACTATATATATTTTTAAATTTAATTTAATTAATATTTGTCGTTCGACATTTGTAACATTTTTTCGGAGGAAAGCAATGGAGACTGATGTGAGTATAATGTTAAATTTTTCAATCTTGGAGTGTATAACATATTTTTTACAGATTTATGAAGAACGATATCATGTTATGAAATCGTGGGTGAGTTATCAAATAAGACAAAATTAAAAATTGGTTCACTAAGTTATAGGCGTGTCAAATATGTAATTCATTTTCTAATTTTCCGTTTGGTTATGTAGTTTATGAACTGGACTGACTATCAGCGACGAATATTTCTTAGGGACCTAATTTGCAATGTAATTTCAAAGCCGCAAAGAGAATATGTATCCAGTCTTTTAACAGTAACAGCGACTAGATTGAATACAGATTTCACTCTTCAAGTTCCACATTCCGTAACTGTCTTGATATTATCTTATTTAGATCCCCGAAGTTTGTGCCGATGTGCTCAAGTAAAAAATTCATTTACACCAATTTTATAATTAATAAATTAGTAAAATATTTGTAAATTATTCTGTTTGTAGGTCTGCTGGTATTGGAAATGTTTGTCGGAATTAAATGAAGTATGGATGCCAAAGTGCGTAAAACTCGGCTGGTGTTTACCAATAAATTCCAAACAAGCACCTGAACCAAATGCCTGGAAGCAATTATTCACGCGAAATTTTCTGCGTTTGAGACATGTGTCACATCCTGTTACGTCTTTAATTTAAATTTTTGTCATGACTGTTATTAATTTTTAATTTTTGATTTTCAGGTTATAAAACACTCAATGCCAACTGCGGAAATTGCTACCATGACAGAGTTACTGCTTATCGAAACCTCCGCCCGCACAAAAGAAGAGCAGCGGTCGGAGTTAACGCCAAAGCAAAGACCTAAATCTGTTAATCTCAGATCTAGATCAGACAACATTCCAAGCAACTTCATGACCAGCTACTACAACAGTCGACCCTCGTCAGTCAGTTCGCTAGAACAGAAACCATCCTCGGACATAATTCAACTTGGCAAAAAACATCCACCATGGCGTAGCAGCGCTCGTAAACCTCGTGAATTAATTCGCTATAATTATTTAGATAATGACAATGTCATTTGGGAACTTAATCAAGAGTATTGTTTTTACTTATAAAATAAAAACAAACTATATAAATCTCTAATTTCTTTTGGTTCCAGGCGAGTTAAGTTGTTTGGCAGTTTAATTGAATAAAACGTTTTGTGTTCGAAAAATGAATTAACCATCGCAGGAGATAATACATGTCGATCGTAATATTTGTGAGTGCGTGTTAAATTTCAATTTCGTATGTACCAAAAGTGTTTTATGTACAAAATAAAATAAATACAAAAAATCTTACAATATTAAAAACTACTACAAAAACTGTCCTGATTATTTTGAAGTTTAAAATAATTGTTAAATTATATACAATACTGTGTACTTACGGTAAAGAAAGTGGTAACTAAGAATTATTTCTAAGAAGAAATACATTTGGTTCACTTACGCGCGCGTAAATTATGTTTTGGTTCGTTCTAAATATTTTAAAACACATCAATTTCACGAAGTCTTTCTGGGCCAAACACATTCTCGTTCATCAGAAGCATCCATACAGTCTACAAATCCATCACAGACTTGTTTCCTGTTAAGACATTTTCCCAAAGGACACCTAAACCCATTACATGAAGTAATCACAGGTCGAGGTAGAGAATTATCTGAAGAGAAAAAAATTAGTAAATATATATCTCAAAACGTTGTAGACTTTTCTCACCAATAACTCTATTTATCCACCCTCTATAATTAACAACTTTAGTGTAAATTCCTGGTCTTGACGGTCGTGCACAGCCAAAACCGTTACTAGTAACTCCAGTAAGTGTCCACCGTCCATCAGTTTGTTGGCACATTAAAGGTCCTCCACTATCCCCCTAAAAATACATTTTAATTTTATGTTCATTTTTTATTTTAAATATCTTTACCAGACAGGCGTCCCGCCCGCCTCTTTCAACACCAGCACAGAACATATTGTGATTTACTCGAGCGTAACTAGTAAGTGCTGTGGTGTAAGTACGGCAGTTTATAGCACTTATTAATGGTAATTTAACTTCTTGGAGAGTGTCAGCTGCAAAATGTGTGTCAGTTTAGTGTCATCGTAATTTTAGCTAGGTTTAAATGTATTACGTAAATAGTCTCCATCTTCGTCTATCTGCCCCCATCCAATAACAGTACATCTTTGTTTATTTGAAATACTGGTTTGTGTTTCGTCCACAGTTGGCAGACAAATTGGACGAATGTAATCACTGGAGGAAAAAAAAAACACGTCAATATACGTAAGCATTTGCCAGATTAATATTAAAAGATTTTGGTTTCCGCATCGCACCTAAATTGAATCTGCTTCTCCATTCGCAGTAAAACAATGTCATTAATAAAGTTATTAGCCACGTAATTCGGATGAATTATAATATGAGAAATACGACGGATTCGTTCGTAAGGGGAGAACGACCCTCTCCTTAAAACACCCAAACGAACTGTCCAGTAATGGTCAGTTGCCCTGTAATTTAAATGAGTTTGTTGTGAGTTTATTACTCAACCAACTCTTAATTTAATAGCGTACAAATAAAAACAATGAGCTGCTGACAGCAGGTATTGCGATGAGATCAACGTGGCACCACACATGAAGTTTCCTTCTTTATATACAGCTGCTTGCCAAGGCCAACTTCCAGGAACCGAATTGTAACCGCCAACGATCCTAGCCCTTGATTTTACAGATTGATGTCTTCTGCCGCAGGCAAATTCTTTGCATCTGACTGAAATGACTTCCCGCGAATCGCAACGAGTCGGGAAAAAGTCAATTGCTACAGACCTGCATACATGAATTTTAAAAACGAAACTCATTAAGATAAGAGTTTTATTGTTTCCTCGTTCTAAAGTTCACCTAGCATTGGAACTGATGTTGTTATATTGAGGTTCGAAATAAAAGTCTTCTGTTGGAATGTTGCCGATAGGTTCTTGAATCTCTTTCCCTTCTTCAAAGTCACTACAATGGAAAGGATAATTTAAAAACTTGTTCCAAAATTTGAAATTAAATATTCACTTGAAACCCATTGTCTGGCAAACGACTCTGCTTAAATCTCCTACTGCTACTTGAGCCTCTGACACAAAACTGTTAAAGTTCTGCATACATAATTTTCCCCATTGTCCTTCCTTCCTGACTAAGACCAAACCTGATGGCCAATAAATTCCATTTCCAGCTGCAGATATGTTAGGAGCAATTGTCACTACATAATAAAATTACCAAAATATTAACTTGGAATTATACAAACTTAACGTTTCGGTACATACCACAATGTTTCTCATCTTCTCCATTAGGGCAGTCTGCAATACCATCACATACGTTTATTTTATGAATACATGTTCTTGAATTTGGGCAGACGTGCATATTTGGTGTACACCATTCTGTTGTAAAAAAACAAAACTATTTTATACACATGCAACCCGTATTAAAGATGCCTTATATACCACATTGATTTTCATCAGAGTAATCCCAACAATCAACAATTCCATCACACAGTGTACTATTAAAAGTATTGATGCGAATGAAGTCTGCGCATGCTACAGTGATACATAACATAAAAAATAATAAAAACCAATCATTTATGAAATATTTTCATACTTACTGCAATCTCGTTCATCGCTATTATCAAGACAATCCTTAATTCTATTACACCGACTAAAATTGGGAACACATTCACCACTTTGGCATTGAAACATAGATGGATTCTTACATCCTAAAAATACTTCATTTAGATTTAATGAGACTACAATATTTATCGACTTACTGTTCGTGAAAGTTGTGCTGATTGCTTTATGCGTTGTTGGTACAGTTAATTTTTTCGTATGGTCTTCATTTTCAGTACTAACTAGAATATTAGATTCTTCATCAATACTTTCTTCAGAAAAATATCCGAACTCGTTAAATAACACAGAATTTGATATCGCACTTCTATTTCTAATCTCTACAGGTAAACTAGGAACAGTTACATTTTGAGTCTGAGCACCAAATTCACGAGCTTGATCCCCTTCTGAGTTTGCATCGTCGACTGTTAATTCACGATCACTATATTCCGATAATTCAGGAAAATCGAAGAAATAGTTTTGCCCGAATAAAGACTTTTGTTTTTTTGTATTTGATGCACTGGAATTTGCAACAGATGCATCCACAGACGTTGATTCTGTAACACTGCTTATTTCTTCTGCAACTGACGTTACAACACTAGTAACAGTTAAAAGTTCAAAAACGGACGTTGTACTCGCATTTCCAACAGATGTCTCCATCGAAACCGAAGTCACAAGGGAATATTTAGTTTCGTTAATGTTATTCCAATCACTTCTTTCTCTAATATCTCTAACTCCATGTCTTGCTTTTTGATTTGGAGGATCCCTAACAATATTTACATTAACTTTATGCAAAGGTACTAGTCTCGCGTTTGGTACCATTTCAGTAGAAACGGATAAATTCTCTTCAGTCGACTCAGTAGAATTTATTAATTCATCATTAATATTCTGTAACCTTGATTGGCGAACTCTTTGCCATTCCTCTTGTCTTCTCTGCAAAGCACTTGACAAGCGGGAGCCGTTATTTCTTCTTGGATGCGATCCAGGTGGAAGGCGCACTATCACGGCATGACTAGACTGATTTTTCAATAACACATTTTTCGAACTCTCATCCATTTCACTCTCAGTGGGAGAAGTAACTCTTAACCCGAATCCTAATTTGGGATCATCCCTACTAGCTAATAATTCTTTACTTGTCGGCTCAGTGGGTGGCAGAGGAGACAAAGGGACCCATTCAGATGAAATACTTCCAATTCCTTTTCTATTGATAGTGAGTGACGGTGAATCCATCCTTATTACGACATCATCTTTACTTGGAGGTAGAACCCTCGATCTAAATTCTTGGCTATTATCAGCCTCCTCATTTAAAGTCAAACCAACGCCAACTCTGGTTCGACTTGGAGGAGTGGAAGGAAAAAATGCGGCTATCCCTTCATCAGGTTCCCAATCAAAACTGATTTCAGATACAGAACCTATTAATCCTTGTTGCGGTGTTGTCTTCTTTGTGGACGTTACTTCTGCACGTTCAGTTACAAACGGTTCCCATTTCCCGTAATCTACTTTGTGGGTACCTTGTTGATGATGTTTCATGTATGGGGGGGTAATTAATTCAGATGAGTGTTCAGTCGCTTCAGTCTGACGAATAGTTTCACTCGTTGTTGCCGTTGTAGTGGAAGACGTTGTAGTGGAAGACGTTGTAGGTATTGAGTCAACCATTTCAAACGATTCTTCATCATTAGTAAAATAATCAACGAAATTTATTTTGTGAGCAAACGATATTCCTGCAAGTGAAACAAAAAAAAAATGAGTGTAAACAACTAATAGCTTTAAATTTAATTTAATCAAATCACAAGTGTAATGTTATATAACGGGTTTTAAATGGCCTTGCGCTACCGTACATTTCTGTGACCTTCTGCGCAAAACTAGACCTAGAAATTTGTACCTGAAATATTTAAAGTGTTTGGATCGACGCGGACAGTCTTGAAGGCCAATGGGTGGTCCTGTTGCACTTCCTCTCTCATCACGTCGTATGCTTTCTGCACTGAATGTGTAGGCAATTTTCGACGATCCAAATACAGTCGGAAATACACTATAAGACTTCCATTTCTGAGAAATAAAAAAATAATGTTGATGATTTTTTAAGGACGCTGTTATTAATTTAATTAAAGGCCACTTACTGGAATGCAGTGATTTGAGTTCTGATGAAAGCATCAGATAAAGAGCTTTTCTTGTACACAGTACTTAACTACAAAAAGCAATTCAAATTTAATTCTGTGTAAGGTTATTTCAGTAATAGTAATGTTTACTAATGTTTCGTAAGTTTGCGCTTTTATATTGAATTCAGGCGACGTAGTATCTTGAAGGGCACTTGAAAATCTGTCACCTTCAATTACTTTCATACTCCCTTCTATTATTTCTTCATCTAGGTGGTAAAGATAAGAGGTAACAATTGTGGATTATATAATGCGCAAAAAGTACCCACCTAAAGCACGATCTTCAAAATTGTTTGTGATAACTAAAAGAAAAAAGTCATGATTAACAGTTGAGCAAAAAATAAAGAAAAATAAGTCGGTAATTAAAAATTCAAATGATGACCTCAAAAGATTGCTGTAACTTGGTTAAGCTTATTTGCAGTCATCTTAGCCTAAAGCTTAATATAGTCTAATAACGCTTTATGTTAGTAATATGTCCCGTCCTTAACCTTAAACCATTTGCGTACAATTTTTAAATAAGTTTAATAGTGTGGAGATTATTTACAACAAGTAGCAATCCATTCTATTTAACTCTTTTGAAGGGTGTAAAGTAATTTACAGCCGCACGTATAAACTTTTATTCTTTCTCCACCCAAAGCGGAATAGATCAAAGTTTGACGCGTCTTAAAGGGTCAATGTAAACTCATTGTTCTTAAAGGCCACATTTTAATTGAATCCTTACTGCCTAAATAGATGACTACGCCCACGACGGCAAAAACGCAGCTCACAAGAAGAATAACCAATGCTACGGTGATTGCGCGGCAACAGGTGCACGAGCAACAGGTGCGTGAAGAACTTGAATGACTCACGGCATCATCCCAAAGTAAATACGGAGCTGTACGGTGTGTGGAATACGGCAAGAAGTCGGGGTTGACCGCAGATCTCGAAGATACGAATTCCAAATGTTCCTTAATTAGGACAAACATAAAATTCTCATTAATGTCAAGAAGTTGTAATAAAGATAAAATCGAAATACTATTTTATAAATATTTTAATATCCTTTCTATATTTTAATAGAAATAAGAATCGGGTTTTGTTTTGAAAGAACAGTGACCCCCAAAATTTTTACATATTTATATTATCTTATAAATTAATCAAAAGTTTGTTTTACTATGTGATATTATCAACCTCTTTAACATAAATTGTCACTCAATGTTTTTTTTTTGTGAATTAATGAGAGTAAAAAATTTTGCTTCATTTTTTTACCTTCAAATTTATTTTCCCCTAACAAGGGTTAGCATTTTCCCCTCTGTAAATGAACAGTGAGAAAAAATTCAGAAAAGGCTAGTGAACTTAAGAAACCATAGAAAAAATGAAAGTGGTGAAGATGGGAAATATGATTACAACCTGTGGCTATAAATTATCCCCAATTTTTCAGTTGACTGAATTCTACCCCGATATAAAATAAATGAAATAACTTCACTCATTTCAACCTTATTTTTTAAAACCCAAATAGCAAAATAACATTTTGTAGGACATCCTTCATTCTAATGGTTGTATTGTATTTGCTTGGTTTTATACATGCGACTTGGGAAAAAGAAAATAACTTGGCCACGAATTGTTTCCGCGAGATTCAAGCAGTGACAAGACAAGGCCGCAAATAAGTTTTTTTTTTCCTTTTAATAAGATTCTCCCAATTTTTTCCTGACGTGAATCGCGTGCGAGCTGCGGAACGTAAATTCAGCAATTACACTTAAAAGAAAATAAACTTCTATTGTACAATAATTTTTTTAAGGATTGTAAACTCAATCCATAAAAAATGACTATTACAACAATTTTTAGAATCACGTTGTGAAATTCACAGTGCCAATACGCAATCATAAAATTATTGTACCAATATAACTGTACATTGTATTTTTTTTTCACACAGTTCTGTCCTTCATTTGTCACTCAATGTTATGAATTACCAACCCTTTTGTTTTGCCATCTTTATGTCGCCTAAAAAAATTATTTGACATCGTAAAAATTCCACGATCTACAAACCTAATGATCAGTTTTACGGTTTCCAAGTGTGTAAACCTTAACCCTTTAACACACGTAAATTTTTTTAAAGACTCGTGCATACACAAACATCACATAATGAAATTAATTGTAGCATAGTTGATATTCAAGGTGCAATGCTAATGTGAAGGACTTTGCAGATGATGACCATTTAAGAGTTACTTTAAATAAAATTACAAAGAAATATTTTTTTTTATTTATGATCTAGGCTTAATTAGACGTTGTTCAAAGAAGATTGAACAATACATCACGTAGGGGGAATTTCGGGGCTACGAAATCGTGATGATTTCTTCCAAACTTCGTGAAAAACGACACTGACATTAAAGCCATAAAAGTGAGTTTCGCAAGGTCAAATGAGAACACTAATGACGCAAACATGACATCAGGGACACGTTGACTATAGTGGAATAAAAAGTGAAATTTATTCTCACAGTTGAACTGTAAACAAAGTTTCACAATTGAACGAAGCTGATTAATTTTAAAGGCTGCATGATGAAAGACGATGGAAAGTTTGTTTGACCTCACAACATGCTTGAGAAAGGTCGTTGACTCTTTTTCCTCTCTCTTTTATGAACTTCAAGGTCGAGGGTCTATTCTGCAAACAAATTTCCCTTTTATAGATATACAATTGGCTGGGGGAATTTTTCCTCAAGATTATTAACGCTTTAGAAACCCAATTGTCCTTTACACCAAATAAACTTCTAGGCATTTGAATTTTGCTGTTTTCCTCTTTCTCATGCTGAAGATAAAAACCTTCAACTTCGTCATCATAAATCCATTGCATTGTTTAAATGCACCGGAAACCGTTTATAAAAGCATTACGGTGATTCACGTGCCAGGGAAAGATTGTTAGTCTAAGACAAACTTCCATCAGCAGCGGAAAATGAAATTAGGTAACCCCGAAACACACACGGGACTTGAAATAAGGACTACGGTCACCATGCGGCACAAATGATGCAATAGCTAAAACAGCACATACCATTTATGAAATAAATTTTCTAAACATAACTAAAGTTAAACAAAAATAATTGCATATGTAAAACCCATTAAAGGATCCTCACCCCTCATACCAATCTACAAAAATCTTTCACTGTCAAGGTCTCAGTATTTTTTATGTATAATGAACTAACATAATTATCCAATCTTTGGAATGCCTATAACATCTGCCTTGCAACTCACGTTTTTTTAAAAGAATTAACTATGAAAAAACATGACGTAGTGGAAGTCGTGGCTTGTTTTTCAACCAGGGGTGTAATCTGTATACGTGTTTCACGCAACCCCCTCTGTGTGTAAATGACCAATGGATGGGATAAAGGCAGTATTTGCCGGAACGCAACCTTGGCCAGTCAAGGGCGACTGGCACCTGAGGCCTCTCACCTTGGCCCTCCCTGGACCCAGAAGAAAGGGAAGAACTAATAGTATGTACCAAAAACCATCAAATTGTCATTATTTAGTTATATCTCTCCTTTTGCTTTTTTTCAAGTATATTTTTTCTTCTGAATATACTTAGTTTTATGTTTTGTTTTTATGTTTCTAATTCGAATAATTTTCATAGTGACGATGACAAATTGAATTGGATTTACGACTTGCACGCTTAAGAAAGTTTAAATCGCACCAGGTGAGAAACCTTGATGAGTATGTTTTATGATGGCACTAGCGAGCGGAAGTCAAGGCAAAGTTCTTTGACAGGAGACATTTCCCTGGACGACTTTCTTAGAAGTTGTTCGTAAACCAGTTGAATCATCATTACTATGAATCAGTGAAAGAAAAAAACCCAAACAAAAACCAAATAACACTTGGTGTAAAGTAGAAAAATGTAAAAAAAATTACACACAGTCATGAGTCTGTATTTTTTTCCCTAGGCTATTATTATTTTATGGTTTGTGTCAACGCTTTGCCCAGAATTTGACAAGAAAATTCATCAGAGCATGAATATTATTTTTTTTCTTACCCTATATCTGTAGTTCAGAATTTATTTCTTTGGGAAATGAGTACGAGTTTGAAATAACCTTTGTAATTTAGCACAAAAACAGAAATGACCCACCCCAAAACCCCACAAAGTCTGGTTTTAGAGAATGGGTGTAGGAGGATGGACCCCTGATGGGCGGCATAAACGTGGAAATGGCCAAATGAGCCTGGAAAAAGAGGAAGATGGAAATGGGTCATGATCGATGGTTTTCTCTAACTGATAGGGCAGAGATAGAGAAAGAGATGGGTGGAACCTGGCTGAGAATAATCATTTCCGCCCTAAACGTGTCCTCCACATTTGGGCTGTAAAAATGGGACGTCCAGTAGGATCCTCCACATTTTTTACTTGATTACACGCGCTTCATTCAAACCTCTATTATTTTGTATCGAACATTTGACAGATATCAGGTCAGTGAAAATAACTCTCCGAGGGTGTAGCAATCATCACTGACAGGTAGAGAACAGGTAATTCCTGCGACCTCTTTGAGAACGTTTGCTATTGTTTGGCTGAGGGACTGTTTAAAAACTCTGTTTAAATATTTAAATAAATTTAAAGGCAAAACAACAAATGCATGTCATCTTGTTAATTTGCAAGGTCTTTTATCAACAAACTCTTCTTTTAATTTCTTCTAGGTTTACGCTTAACTGATAGAGTGCAAAAGCAAAAGCGAAGCGCAACTATAAAAACGTTAATTGTGTTTCTTTTTATGTTTACTTGAAAAAGAAAATAAAAAAAATACTTTTCCTTTCTACCTAAAAAATAAAATTGAGGTTTGAGATTTTCGCCAAGGAGAACGTTCAGTATAATTATGGAAGTTTAGAGCTTACCTTATTCATGTTGTTTCTCAGACAAAAGATAAGTTGATAGTGAAGATCGGAATGTATTGGCCTCAGGGTGCTTCTCTCACTATATCCATAGCAACAGAACACCGTGTCAGAATGAAACGGCAAGGCGACCACTCACCCCGCCAGACCTTGAATGATCTCTCGGCGCGCGTCTGTAGTGGCCTCCAACCACGTGCGAATATGCGGCGCATGTGTGCTGAGCATCTTCTATCACCTGAGGGCATAAATGATAAGTAGAGGATATAAACAAATTCACTTTTTTTATAAATACATGCTAACTTACTTTAATAAATTGTAATTCTTTAAGTCCTGAAATTACGTACTTTAAAATTATTCGAATTTTTTCATGCTTTAAAAAACTAGATTCATAATTTTTGCAGAATTAAATAGACAAGAGAATTTAAGAGAACAAATAAAACCGCATTAAAATTATTTTAAGTTTGTGACTAAAATATATTGTCATTTTATTATTTTACATAACAGGAGATTATATACGTACTGAAATTAGCCTCCTCATATAGTTATATAAATTTTTTATAGATGTTTTGGCAAAAAAAACTTAAATCGTTTCAACTTGTAACTAACAAGTAAACCTATGAATTGGTATCCAATTTGACTAGCAGTTTGCTTTTTGAAACCCAACATTTTTTAAACTCTCCAACAACAACTTATATATAAATATTTATACACAGTGTACGTATGTAAATAATTATATTTTTCAGTTTTAAAGATAAGGAGCATAATTACGCTCATTTTAGAGTAACATATTGCGATTATAACTGCATTTATGCAACATTAGCAACTTGTATCGAAAGTGAAAACTAAAGAAGTGATTTTAAGTTAACTTGTGATTATTTTTTGATTGATGATAATTGCACATTCGTAACTATTTAAACGAATATAAATGAATTAAATGAAACTAAATTAAATAAAATTATGATTAAATAAAATAATAAAATTATTCATCTTATTTTCGTCTCTTTCGACTTTCATCAGATCTGATGGGAGAATCCATTTTACGTCTAGCCCTTGTTCTGGTTAGAGTTGATGGGCTATTTACGTTCAGAAAGCTTCTCCGAGTTAACACTCCAGTAGATGGTCCACTAAAATTACTTGGGCCAGGCATCACGTGATCAATCTCCATTTTTGAGGTATCTTCAAAAATACCAGACGGAGTATCAATATCATCACGCCTTGACATGCTCCGATTAGCTGCAGCTCTTGTTCGATTCCCACTTTTATTTGCACTCATTCCTAGCATTTAAAAAAAACGATTTTTCACTCAAAAACTAAGCAAACAGATTTTTTTTTCTTTTACCAAGTTGCTGTTCTACATTTCTGAGCCTTTCTTCTGAAGCTTTACACTTTGATTTTTTATCACGCAATTCACAAGTTCTGTCTTCATTATCAACATCGTTTAAATCCTTTCCTGCTTGTTCTCTGCGACATTTTGCAGCGTGATAACTTTGAAGGAGTTCTTCCGAAAAATATAAAAGTTAATCAAACTTGTAAACATAGCTTTTTTTTTTTTTAAATATAAATACCGATCATTGAAATCAAAACAGTATGTCTTTCAGGCAAAGGTTCCCCGAATATGGCTCCTCGCAATTTTTCCAATGGAGGAGCTCGGTTTTGCTGCCCTCCAAATTTACCATTACTTCTTATTCGATCACCTTTACGAGTCAATAAAGTGGGACAATATGTGTATTTCACAATCTAAAATAAAAGTAACTGTATATAAAATCACCCATTAAAGATCTCTAATGAACCTACTTCTTGACGATAGGCAGTTGCATCATCAAGTGTATCAAGTACGATGGTGTCACCCAACAACATTCCAAACACTGCAGCAGAATTTAATTGAATACTATAGATTTGAATAGAATAAAACGTCTTGTTACCTAGTTTGCAATTTTCAGGATCTTTAGGAAATGTGAACAAATTTCTTGCATAAATCGGATTTCCAGTAGGATTATAATGATGACCCCTTACTTTTGTGTGTGGCAACGGTCTATTATAAATATAACAAAACTTTACAATAACAGTTCAACAAAAATTAGACAATTCATTACTTATTCCAGTCGGGTAAATTTCGTCGATATAATGAATCCAAAGCTAACACTTGCTGACTTCCATTTGTTTTTTTAAAAATGTCTTTGGCCTGATATGTTACAAGTTACAAAAATATTACGATGACCTTTTAAGTTTGTAACTTACTTTCGAAAGTGTGAGTGTTATAATGCAGTCCATATCAGCCGACATGTGCCAGGACAACACTTGTGCTATATCATCTCCAGTTACCTCAGCTAGATGAGCTATCTGAATGGTATTAACGCACAATTCAATCCTTCACAAACTCTGCTACAAATATTTAAAGAAAATACCTTCCCCAATACTTCTGGTTCTTTTGGTGCTGGATATAACCCTGGTTTCCGTCGAGGCAAATCACAAATTTGTTGTTTTTCTACCGCATATTTCTCAATCAATTTACTGACATACTCCAACGAATTTAAGTGAAAAACTGGAATTCCTTGATTACGTAGCTCCAATTTCAGTTTTTGTTCATCTTGATTGGCCACTTCTAATGACACTGAAATAAAACAAACGATTTATAATTTTTTACATCTATAACTCTGTACTATGTACTTTTCAATTCATTTTTTTCATTTTGGCTTGTTTCAATTTGCTGTTTGTACATTTTGATTTCAGATAGGAGAAGATCTCTTTCTCGTGAAAGACTTGCCATTGCTGCCTGTGTTTTAACATCTGAAAATATCATATTTTGAAATTATTCAGCAATCTCCGAATGCTATTATACTTTTACCATTGTAAAATAAAAACGATATATCGTAAGGCGGAATGCTATGATTTCGAGGTAGACTTGGAATGATAGTGCTGCATCGCAGTATATACTCTTGCCCGTCAACCCCTGCGGTGTTTTCCTCTATTGCTAAATTCTGCAAGAAAAGTTTGCATTAGAATGAGTCATTTTAGGCAGTTTTTCATTTGTGGATTACCTGAACGGTTGCTTGCCCATTTTGGAGTACTACTTCCACAACTCCACCACTTAAGGATGGAATTTCCTCCACAGTAGAATTGTTTAAGACACTCAAAGACAATATTCCCTGTAGATTAAAACCAGCTGAGTTGCCAAAAGCATCCTAAGCATGTAACTCTAAATTAATACACAGCAGTTCTATTTATTATTCAAACTGACCCTGAGTTCCAGCTTTAGTGTTTTAAATAATGTTCGGCTATTTAATTTTGAAGTATTGGATACTGTCGGAGTCGATAAATTTTGCACGGGTGCCAATTTCATTGGCCGCCCCGGAGAAACATTGATAGCAGTCTAATAAATAAATTTTAACTATCACCTCTTTGGACTTTTTTTTTTTTAACTTACAATACTGCTATTTAAAATTGTATTCCCATACTCGTATATAAAAACTACGTTATATACGCCCGCCACTTCAGGTGTTGGATGATCGCTAAATGCAAAAATAACAAAAAAAAAAAAAATTTAAGTTCAATATTCTAATTTTTGCAAGATAATTACCGAAATGTAAATAATCCAACTTCATCAGATTTTACGTTTGTATTAGGTGCGAATACAATTGCCTATTAGTACACAATTTTAAAAATTGCAATATTTAAAAACTAGAAAGTATCCTAACTTTTTGAGGAAGTTTATTAGGCCAATCATTATCCGTTTTCAACATTTTCATCGATACTTCACTTGGTTTCACCGAATCTAGAACACTGCCATCTTCAGCAATAACTTTAACCCGAAACTCTAATGAAAGAATGCAAAAGAAATCAACACTTGACCATCAGGTTCCTACACTAAATGTTAGCATTACCTGCAATTACATCACCTACAACGTGCTTCACGGTTTTGTCATAATCGACATGCAAAGCCACAGCTTTACTGTGATCCGACGGAATGTGAACTTTTAATACAGGCCCAGTTATTAAATATCGGGTGCAGAAAGCTTTTGGGCAAATGGAATAAATTCCCCTGCAATTTTGCTCACATAAACTTCCAGGGCACGTACGAAAAATTTGACTGCAATTTAGCAGAGGAAAACGTTAATATCTATTTCATACATTTATCAGAATGAAATACCTTGATTTAACTGATACTGTTAATTTCCCAAAATTGACACGACCGTGGCTATCCGTTTTCATTTGCTGAGGAACTGGTGTCAACTGTTAAATAAATCTCAGTTATTATTTTTAACAATTACTATTACCTAGCAACCTTTAATCCTTCGTCAACTACCAGCTGAATTTTAATATTGGAATCTTCACAAGGGTTGTCAGCTTCATCGTTTAGTTGTACAATTAACGGGAGATCCAGTGTCTTGTTATTGCATATGGTAATGGGCTAATTAAATAAACCCACCTTTTAATCTACTTTTATATTTAATTGATAGGAAAGCTTTTACCTCGGTTACATCATAATCAGGTATTATCATTTTAGCTGGCAGACCAGCAACCACATGTACGCGGATGTAATCAGAAATTCCCTTCCAGAAAACACACAACTCTCGCATGCCCAAATGTTTAGTTTCAAATGATACTCCTTTTATAACAAATCCTTCATTTTGTCCCAATGAACGGACAATGTTATCTGTAACTAGGTCTTCTCCTGTGACTTCCAAGTCAGCTAAGTCAGATGACGTTAACTAAAAATACACATTTATTATCTAATTATTATTAACAACAATTAAAAAAATAGTTAAACCTTTTTGATGTTATTTCCAAATGTGTCCGAAACTGATACAAAAATATCGGACTCCAGCAATTCGCCTAAACGTATTTTATTGGAACTACTAAACGCACACTTCAAAGAGGCAGCCTTTCCAGGTATTACTCTAAAAATTATTACATAAATAACTTTCAGGCAAAACAAATTTTTGAACTTACTTAATTGTAAACCCGAAATCGACGTCTTCTCCAATACTTATATTACAATATTTACTTTCTTTTGTTGAAGTTGGAACGTTAATGTCAGGTAAATGTTTCATCAAAATAAAACTTTTATCCATTTTGGGAACCCAATTCACTTTTAGTTTAGAGAGCTGAAATGAACTTAACTCTAGTTCACTCCCACCTTCATTCAGAACAGCAAATTCTATGAAGATTAAATTCGTTAACTTAAAACATCAATCTGCTACAAAGAATTTACCCAAATTTTTCAGTGTACTGCCAGCTTCACAGATAATTTCTTCCTCGGCTTCTATCGGGACTTGCTCACCAGCTTCTGATTTATACGACAGTTGCAAAATAGCTGCGCGACTGCTTGGCAATATTTTTAAACTCTTTTCTATAGCTTCTATTCGTGGATGATGACCCTGAAAATGAATTGTAAATGCATTTGTGTTTTCAACACAAGAATTCTGTACTTGAATTTCAATCCTAGTTTTTATAACAGGTGAAGTTTTAGCGTTTTTAAGAATAATGGGTTGGCCTGTTAAAACTGCTTGACCACTAGCAGAGCAATCCGCCATGTAATCAGGTAAATTAATGTCACTGCCAAAAAACTAAAAAAAATTCTAATTAATGGTAATACGAAAAATGATTGTAAACTACCTACTCTACAAATTGCAATGAGTCGAGGGTTAGACGTGTAGTTGCCTGCGATATCTTGTACCTCTACTTGAAATGATGGAGCAGCCCCATTCTCTATTTGAATTTCATCATCGTGTGGCTGAACGAGCAATTTGTAAGGTGGACCTGGTAACATACGAATCTTCAAATTCTGAGACATTTCCACCAATTCAGATATTTTGACTGTAAGCGTAAAGTTCTGTGAAGAAATAAAAGCGAGTGAAATAGCAGAGGTAAATGATGTTTCTGTTCATACTTTTCCTGCATTGGTTTCAACAGCTCCTTTAGCAACAATGCCCTTTATTAATAGTGACCTACCCTTTACTTGGACGCACTCGTAAGTCAACTTTAATCCACTGAAAAAATTAACTTAATAAGTAAGCAAACTGCACTGCTAAAACATTCACTTACTTTGCACTTAACTCCGGTTTCGATTTGTTAGTTGGTTTAGTTGGATTTCCAAATTTATCTTGAAATTCTAAAGGTATTTGAAAAGGCATGCCAATACGAAAAGGTCCGTCTAATAACCCAACTGTAAATCGGTCTGGTGCTGCCTCTGTGATTATAATGATCAGATTAAATCCTTACAAATTGCACAATCCAAAAAAAAACAATTAAACTTTACCTACAACTGTAAATTTTATTTTATACGATGGTAAATTTTTCGCTGCTTTTCCTGATTGCTCTGGTTCATTTATCACAGTTTGAAGACTCAATGTATGTGGTCCAAGATTTCGTAAATTTTCTACACGTATAGAACAGACTTTATTCATGTAATGTTTATCATTATTTTTTGAAATATTACCCATTTTTCTAAACCAGTACGGCCAATTTTTAGCATGAGCACAAATGTGGCTCGCAATGGCCTGGTCACCTGATGGAGCTTAAATAATCAAGTAAAAAATTAGGAACACGTCCTTCTGTATAAAACTAAATCATTATCATACAATGCCAAATAACTTTTAGTTCTATTAACAACTTCTTTTGTGTTGTTCCAGGCAACTTTTGAATTAAATCACCCCGCCTATTAGATATTTCAACTTTTATGGCACCAATTGTTTTTCCCGCAGGCATTTTCTCGTTTGGAAACAATTCATCCCCTTCAGGCCATGACACAATGAGTTTCTCAGGTAGCCTACGTAATTTAAAGATTGTTTTAGATTTAATTTTCTACGATAGTACAAAAAGGTTACTTCTCTTCTTCATCTTCAAGCGCTCTTTTGATTACCACTTCAAGAGCTGCCCGGTCAAGTTTGGCCAATGGTAAAACTTTAGTTTCACCATACAGAGACCGCGGTTCCTGTTTCAAGTTGCTCTAAATAAACACGCTCTTACTAAAAAAATTTTTGTCTACCTGAATGATTTCAATATCGCCACCTGTGGCAAATATATCATTATCGTAGTCACTAAACAACAGAAATCGTGAAATTGTTCCATAAATGATAGGAACGGTTCGCTGCATCCGGACCTTTCAATTAAAATATATGCTTTGACATGAAAGGATATTTATGTGTACTAACTTACCAGCTGCCCTTTCTTGTAAGTTTTGCCATCCCATTCAATGCTGTGATATACAGCCCAAGGATGATGCTTATTACGTGGAACGTCAGTACGATTTATAATTTTTTGGAAATTACAAAATTTAATTTGTTTGTCACAAGTTTCGTGACATTCTTTCAACCATTCGGTAAATTGCTTGTCAATATTAGCTCGCCTTTCCTAAAATGAATGTTGTAAATAAGGTAATGTTAGTAACCGACTACACTATGATAAAATTCTTACCTGGCCTTTTACAACTCTGCAAAATACTGTGGTCTTATCCCGCAGACGATTCTCCAAGTCAATGAACGTCAACTTATTTGTGCTCACTTGAAACTTTTCATTTGTCCACAACACACCAGACACTCTGAAATGAGTATTTTCTCAATACTTCAAAGTTTAAATCAGTCAATTGAAATTACCTATTATAGCAATCTAATGGAACGGATTTAACTTTTTTTGGCGGTGCACACCAGTCAAATCTACAATAACAGCATACTGAATATTTTTGTGAACATGCAAATAAACTATATTTACTCGTCTATAGTAGTATAAGGAATTAATCGTCCGTTCCAATAGCATTCAAAAATAGGTCTCCGACCTCTAGCAGGTCTTTCAGGGATTATGTATTCGAGTTCGTCTTCGAAGTCCAACACTAAAACAACGAAATTTTAAATGCTGGCTCAGAGTAATATTATGGGGCACCTACTTGAAACCTCATTACTATCCCTTGGATATGTTTCTTGATCATACAAAAAAGGGTGATAACGCATTACACCTTCAACTATCCCAGCTCCATCCATAACTACAGCTTTAAATTCAAACGAGTTTTCAGCAGATCGTATGAATTGAGTTTGAAGATCGTCGTCTATGTCTCTTAATTTAACAGTTCGAACATTCATTCCCTTTATACAACATTTTATCTAAAAAATGATAAACATAAAATTTAGCATAAAGTAACATTTTAAGACTAGAGCAGCAATTACTTCTATATTAATATTGCAAAATGGTGACGGCGTTGTCGATGATTCTTTGATTTGATTTCCATGTGCACCATGAATATAGTAATGATATATATGGCTACAAACGTATAACATTTTTAGTAATAAACTTACTGGTGTAATCGTGTTTCTTATACACAAAATGTTCCTTACGCTAATTGTCTGCATATCTGCTTAAAATTATGTTTACAATAGTTTGTTTGTTCCTGTGAGATTCCCTGAACAACTACACAAGTGAAGCTTGTTTTTGATTTCTCTTCTTCAATAACTTTCCGCAAATGCTCATCCTCTGGTCCTAAATGACTGATATCACCCGGCTAGAAAAAAATTTTAGTACCAAAGTTTAAAATAAAATTAAATGAATTGGTTTTTACTTGTCTGTTGTGAATAAAGCCACTGTAAACTGCTTGACGTGTTTTTTCTTTTCGTTCAAACTCTTCTTTTGAGATTCTCAGTTCATGAACATCACATGAGTCCTTCGTTTTAGTTATCATCTGCGATGTTAAGCAAATTTTAGTCAATTTTTAATTAATAAAATAAAAAATATGGTAACATACACGAGTGGAATGACCGATAAAAAACATTGCTTGCTTTCCGCCTACTCCGAAATAAGAAATTTCACTGTTTAGCGAACGCGGGATAGGTTCTGAAAGTTTGTACGCTTTCTCTTCTTGGGCGTTTTGCCTTAATTTTTTTAAAAATATCTTTAACACCACACAGATGAAATAAAATTCAATATTACCTGGATCGAATTACTTTATCTTTCCTAATAAACTTTGACAATCTATAAATTGCCCAGTTATTTAACTGGCGAGATGACATTCCTGCTCCATTATCGATGACAAATATTGTGCTCTTTTCTGCATCCTCCAAATTCTAATAACATTAAAAAAAACATTAATTTTTACGAATTAGTATATTAAATAGATAACTTACCAACCGTAATTCAATATTACGAGTGCCACTATTAGAAACTGTTGCGGCTAATGAATTGTCAATGAGCTCAGCGAAAGCATATGCTAAAATTTTAAATTAATTTTATCTATCATTGTAAGAAACTTTTAATTATCGAGGGTATTACGTAAGGGATTTTGTCCCTCCGACGCGTAATATTCATATATACCACTTTTTACTAGTGTGTCATAGTGAGGCAAATAATGAACAAGTTGTTGAGTCGGTGCAGTTAGTTCTTGATTTATATTTGTAAGTAAATATAATGTTTCACCGTCATCAATTTGATCTAATATAGTAATAAGAATATACATATTAAGCTAAAGAGGAGGCATTTTGAAATTTAATAAAGCACGTATTTTTACATTCTCGTACCGTATAAATCATCTTGTGTAATAGCTTCTCTATTCGTAGTGCACGCCACAAATTTTTCATTGGGTGGGATATTAAAAACCTTGAATCGAAAAAACATATAAAATTATTACACGTCAATTGGTCAATGACAACGCTTTTATTATGATTTTAATTGCAGTGAAAAAATTATCAAAACACTAAATTAGCTAAAATTCAGAAATAGATTAATTATTTTATGCCTCCACATTTAAAAATGTATATAGAACGCATATATAACACGTGCGAATAGAACACTCGCAAAGACTTCTGACTAACAACAAAAATTATTACCGTTCGGAGTTTAGTGTCAAACTGATTGAAAGTTTTTACATCAGCCAAATTGACAATCACTTCTGGATTGTTTCCAGAGCGACGATCATAAACATACAATATTTTCTCGCTCGCCTCCATGTTACCAGGACCTAAGGAATGATTTGAATTACCACGCGCTTGCGCCATCTGCCGTTCAAATAAAACATTGCGCACCTTTCATTTCAAAACTTTTATTATCCACAAAAATGTTTCCCTACAGTGAAAAATCAAATATGTTGTGACGAACTAAACAAGTTTTTTGTTACAATTTTTATTTTTATTAAATAACTAGTAATAGTTCGAAACAAATGATCGTCCCAGCAACCTGAAAATAAATGTAATGACTATTCATTCGGCATTACAGTAACTAACATCTGATAAAATTTAAGACTTTTCAGTGCGCTGTGGTTAATTATCATATTATGAATCAACTGACACGCATGTTTTTCATCATTGTACACTAACGCACTGAAAAATCTTGATAAACGCTCACTTACCTATAATGGTCTATATCAAGAGTACATATGCAGATTACAGGTTTCCGACACTGAAAAATAGCTAAAACATTATTATATTATATGTATTTAGAAAATATATAACTACCTTTTAAGTTGTTCAATTAATCCTTACCATTTTGTATGTACTTTTGCATGTGTTTCGAAAGTGAGTCCACAATTGTTTTGATTGTACTAATTAACTAATCTTCTAAAAAAAATTTCAAAAAGTATTGTGTTGTTACACATTAAAAAAATATAAAAACATTTCAATACATTTAATTTTTTTATTGTCTATAAGGACCAAGAACAAGGGCAAAAACGCACAATCATTTGCCTTTCTTAGCTTTAATTTTCCTTAAATAAAACTCTAGCTCTTTTCCTTCAAGAATGTATCCATCCGCTCGCCCTCGTTGCCCTGGTCTCGACGAAATGCATGCTGCGGAAAATAAAAACGAATTACACCAAAAAATCTCCAAATGCAATTAAAAATCTTTGTGAGAAAGCGATCAGTGTAACTATGACAAACCAACACAAATTAATTCTGGCAAAACTTTTCCTCATTTCGTTTTCTCAACTCACACTTAAATATGCAATTTCTCTTACCCAAGACACGACCAGTCATGAATTGATCTTCCAAAGCCGGTTCAACTTTAGCATGCTTCTGACGTTCCTTATATTTTTTCTCAGTCTTCTTACTGCGTTTTTTGTTTAAAACTGCTTCATCGGCTTCAGTCTAAAGTAAAGGATTTTCGTATAAGGAATTTTCTTTTTAATTCTAAGTGCTCTTTTTATACTAACCAACTTAGCTCCCTTTTTCCTGCCCAAAGGTAATGCGTAATGCGCTTCATACCATTGTCGGAAAGGTGTAGCGTCTATTACTATAATAGCATTTTTCACGAGTGTTTTCGTTCTCACCAACTCGTTGTTACTTGCATTGTAGACAACGTCGATGAGACGGGTTTTGCGGGTGCAGCCTTTAAGACAATGCAGACAGTTAAACCATGCAAGATGTTTTTTTCAGTTTAAATAAATTAAAGTTAAACTCAGAACGCTGTGGAATTAACATAATTTTCATCATTTATCAAATGACGCGCATGTCTGTTTTTCATCATGTTTTGTTAGGTAATCACTATACACTTTGTTTCTAACTTACTTTCCGAACCCCAAGAGAAATTTCCTTGGTCCAATCGCAAAGCTCGGTATTTTTTATTTCCACCTCGTGTTCTTACTGTGTGAATCCTTTTCACTCCAAGCTTTAAAGTTTAAAAATTCAGTATATTTGCTTGCATAAAATTCACGTGGCTTACCTTGGTGTTTGCCGCGGGTCGGCCAAGTTCAAACTTCCTTTTCTTACGGATCGCTTTTTTCTTACCACCAGTCTTCCGTCTTTTATGCCAGTGATCGCGAGAGATCCCTACAAAATATATCCCAGATTAAAATTTGTTTTTCAGTCCTTTCACCACGCCAGGATGCCTTAAGCCTAATTAATGAAAAGGACGTGGCTCGCCGCCGCCGTTTGTAATTTTGAAAATTTATCAATAAAAAATGCTTAGGTAAATGCAATATCTGGCGTGCTGATTTATTATACAGCAAATATGTATAATAATTCATAGTTTTGTGCCGATGGTTAACTTAGGACAAGAAATAAGAGAGATTTTTAAAACTGCAAAGCTCTTACCCATGATGGCTGAAAACGGAACAAGACCTAGCGCAAAGGATTTCGGGTACTCTTTGGTTTATGGTGCCAACTAGTGAGAAAAATGACAACTACAACCGGAAGTTTTCGCACTAGAGAGGTCACGAGCCGCATTTCTTATACGATATGGCGTATTTGGATACTAGTTCCCTTTTAAATGATGTTTCGAAAAGTATATCTTTTTTAATTAAATAATTTACACCTCAGAATTAATAAAACTTTTTATTTTGTAGATGCGAATGAAATATTTGTGCGATTATTTGATCATCACGCATTTGTCAGTGGCGAGATAAATTTCTTCGTTAACGAATTCGAAGTATTAATAACCAGAAATTCTGAAAGAATTGTAGAAAATAATAAAACGTATTACCCTTCAGATAAAGCGTCAGGAAGACGATGTTGAAGGCTTATTTAAAATTCTCGACAAAGTTGTAGACATCCGAGAAACGCAAGTTGGAAAAGCAATTACATTGGCTAAAGATCAACTCAAAAATATTGAAGATAACTGTAATTTAAAATTGAATTTTAAAACAATCAGAAGGTTAACATTATTTTTATTACATCAGTAGCTGCAGCTCTGAAAAATTGCGACGAAATTTTAAATGAAAAAAATTTGGAGGATGTAAGTATATATTTATCACTTAAAACAAAATTAATAAACGAAAGGTTTTATAAAATAAGGCCGAAGCAGCTGCCAAACGACGTGTTTCGCTTCAAAAAGAAACCGAAGGATTTGACACTGAGTTTGCGCAGCACCAACTTCAAGTTACCAACGCATTTAATGTGAAAGAACAGCAGATACGCGATTACTACGCAGAACTGGAACAGAAATTACACATTGACAAATAATTGATTCCATAAATTTATTCTCAGAAAAAATTACCGTCAAATTATTAATCATAAAAAGTTAAAACAAATCAAATACGGAAATGATAGCTGAGACGCCTCTTTCAACTAGTGTGATGTCTAAAAGCGTACATCCTGTGTTGGATCGGTTGAAATTAATCGGTTAAATGTGCAGGAAGAATACAGGAAGTGAAGGGGTATTTAGGAGTTGTTTCATTTATTACTTACTGAAGCGCTTGTTTGATGAGATCGTCTTCCTTGCTATACAAAATCTACAAAAGCAAGGATATGAGTGATTTTTCAAAACAATAAAAACGCCTTTAAGTGAAGGCCATTATAAGAATGGACCAAACAACCCACAAATGGTATGTTCTATGACGCAAACGCTGACAAACCTTTTTTTTCCTCATTTTACTACATCAAAGTTTGTCATAAAATTGAACTAAACTGTTTGTACATTTTTTCTGTTGAACAAAAGAACTTCCTTGAAATATATTTTTCTATCATAATAATTTATTTCTGAAGCGCTTTTAAACAACATATTTATACTATCTGTAGTTAATAATTTGGCTGAAATAAAGATTGTAATATAAATCCAATAGGTCATCCAGTAACCTTTTGAAAACATTTACGGTTCACTAAAAAATACATACGAAATGCACATTCAATCACTAAAAGTAATCTAATTATTAATTTTATTCTTCATAACTTGTTTCGGATTCATTGCTACCAAATCGGATAGTTGTTCTATTTCCATTTGACGTTACTGCCGTTTCATTATCGTCTTCATATTCTTCGCTATCGGGCGTGTTATAAGCGGGTAGTTTATTTTTATTTTTACTAGTAGTGGCGTAATTTGAAATTGGAGTTGTGGAATAAATAGTACTGGAATTCTGCGAATATTTCGTTACCATTGTAATTACTGATGGTGTTGCAGTAACATTATGTGTGAAAAATGTTGACGTTGTTGTATGGATCGGCCGCCGAGAAGGTAAACCTGTGTGGTTAACGTGCGTTACGTTACTTAGGTGAGGTGTATATGTAGTCGAAGGTAGGCGCGAAGTTCTTCTGCCTGGCAAGCGGGTTGGCTTCTCTGTAGAGCTTAAAGTGGAGGCAGAAGATGCAGCGTTGGAAGACACTGTTGTGCCGTTTATCTCCATTAAAGAGTTAGGTGTTGTAGTTGTTATATTTAAATTTACTTCGCTGGATGATTCATTTGCTGTAATTTTACTTTCATTAGTTGTATTTATTCCAATTGTTGTTACGTTTTGTGGAGTTCCTGTAACTCCAGTTGCATTAGAGTTCATTCCGTTTGAAGTGACATTAAATGGAGTTGGAGTAGTTGTGAAATTTGAATTCATTTCACTTGTTGTGTTTTGAGATTCATAATTGGTTTTACTTTCTGATGTACTCTGGGAAAAATTGTCTGCAGTTGTGTTGGTAGAATTTAGGATTGTCGCGTTGTTTTCAGCAATTGAAGTTGTAGGCGTAAAAGTATTTGAAGTCGAACTTGAAGTTACGAAGTTTGAATTTGTAGTTGAGGAACTCTCATTTGAATTTACGGAACTAACAAGAGTTGATTCGGTATTTGAAGAAAGAGTACTGTTTACAGTAGTTGCGGCAGTTTCTGGGAAATTGTGAGCAGGTAAGGGTGTTGTAGCGTTTGTTGTATTTGAGCCAGTAATTGAAGATGCGTTTAGAGTTTGATTTCCTTCACTGTGCGCAGTTGTATTAAGAGAATTTGTTAGCTCTCCCGATGGAGTTGTAGTAGAAGTTGATTCAGATACAAAACTTTCATTACCTACAGTTGTTTTTTCAGTTCCCCTAGTTGTTCGCCACGGTAACGGCATTTCTTTCAAGGTACTTCTAACATTCTCCATTAATGGAGACTCAGTAACCGTAAAACTGGATGAATTCAATCCTTCAGTGTAATTTGATGTAAATCTAGTTTGTTGGGTAGAAGTGTCCATTAAAGAGTTTGTTGTTGAATTTTCTACTTGGTGTGTGCCGGTCGCGGAGCTAATTGTAGTAATTGAAGCGTTTACAGCACTTAAAGGTGTAGTCGTGCTAGGAAATGTTGTAGTCTCTACAGTTGTACTAGTAGCAGAGGTGTTTTGCAGGGAAGTGACTCCTGTTAATCGGCCAGTCGTTGATGATCCATGAACAGAAGTGAGTGTGTTTGTACTAGTCATGAGTCCCTCGCTGGAGCTTCCATTCTGGAAATTGAACACGGTGGTGTTATCTGGAAAATTATTTTTCAACATTTCTTTCATATTAGTACAATTAGATTAAAAGATAATTTTTTACCTGAATTCAACGGTGCCGTGATGTTAGTTGTAAAGCCATGAGGATGATGTGTGGTTGTTCTTCTCCATGGCAAATCAGGTGTAACAGGTGTAACAAAACCGTTCGAGATATTTTCACTATTGAAGGTCGTCTCAGGAATCGGAGTGGGACTTTGTGTTGCGTTTATTGGGACATCCGTTGGGTGTGGAGTGGTCGTGTTGAAACCCAGAATTGAAGTATTATTCGAGGTCATCAAACTATTAACGGTTGTAATTGTGGACGAAGTCTGGCCAAGATCCTCGGCAGAGCTTGTACCGTTACTTGTTGGAGATTGTAAAGTTGTTGAGGAGAATAGATGGGTTGTTTCAGTTTGATTTGGGACTGTCAAGTTTATTGGTGGATTTGTTGTTTCGTTTAAAGTGTTGTTTAATAATGGTGTTGTTGTTGTAATTGTTGTTGAAGGATTGGCTGATGTTCCATTTTGTGATGATGGAATTGGTGGAGTTGCATATTGAGTTGGAGGGTGTGGAGGTGTTTCACTTGCTTTTGTTGTTGACTCAGTTCCAGTTTGTGGTGAAGGACTTGCGGTTGTTTCACTTTGCGTTGATTGACTTGTTATTGTCTCAGGAATCATAGTAATTGAAGGCGTTGCTGGAGGTGTTTCAGGAGGTTCTGTTCCAAAGAAGAAAATGTTTATAATGTGTTATTAATTCAATTATTTTAAGTGTTTTACAGAATATAAATTTCTGTGAAAATCTTAAAATTATATAATGTTATGTAATTTATTTATTGCATTAATTTGCAAAAATTTACACATATAAAAAAGAAATAAATAAATTCGTTAGTTTTCTCATTGCACTTTTTAGGTCAAAATAATTTTCCTCATTTGTCATGTCGCCATTTGTTAACTAAATATTTTATTCCGGGAAGTCGCAACAACTCGATTTCGCAGTTTTCAGTGTAAATTTGTTACGAAATAATTTTTGAGTGTCGAAAAGCTGTAATTAGAAATAAAAACAAAACTCACTATTAACTGCTCCACAGCACTCCTCTTCTACGTAGCAACAGATGATATTGTACGCGTTAGATTGGCAAGTATTGCAATATTCATGTAATCCACATATCACAATATTAACTTTGAGCGATAATATCAAAACGATAATTGAAAAATATAGGTTTCTTGGATTCTTCATCATGAACATTCACACTTATGAATAAAAATAAAAAAAAAATAAAAATAATACGTAAAATAAATTGAATGAAATAAAGTCAAACTAAATAAAACAGTTATTAAGACAACGTTTGCTTATCACTACTTAAATAAATGCATTAAGAAAAATACCTAGCACAGGGAAGCGATGCAACTGACTCGTTCTGATGTAGTACAATTCTGTGTTTGATCACGTGACCACTGCGATTTGTGAACCATGAAAAGTCCATTACAGTTGTCAGACGTGACTTAATCTGCAATGACTGAAAAAGCGGGACTTTTGCAACCACCTATAAAGTTTTCTATTGTTGGGTTAGAATTTTTTAATTTTTCAAGCATTGCAAATCTTAATTGTTTACATTAAATGGCTCTAATGTTTTAAGGGCACACACTAAAGATCGTATAATTACTTCATTTATTTTGGGTAAAATGCTGCCAGTGCGTTTTTATATAGACACACAATTTTTTTTTTCTTTTTACACTACTAAGTCGTTATTTTATCATTAAGTACAGAAATAAGGCAAAGACACAAACAAAAAGTGTAACGACAAAATTACTATTCACAGCCATAAATAGACCATGTCAGTCCTGTATCACATTAGTCACAAGTTTTATAGTGAGACACTCTTCATTACAGTTACGTACACTGTAATAATTAAAAAATAAACTAAAACATGTATCCTTTAACATAACGAAAATAAAAAAACAAAAATATTTGTAATAAAAAAAATTAAAGTACATAAATCATGACATAATATTGGCTAACAATACGTTTCTCAATGAATTATTCATGCAAAAAAACAAGACACCTGGCCAACACAACAAACCGAGTTCAAAAAGTTGAAAATCAACAGGCTCTCAATAATCATTTCCAGCCTTCAAATTTTTATTTTGTACAATTTCAGTTTAAATCCGAGTACTTCTTTAATTACAGCCGAAAATGCAGACAAGATTACTAATTTAGTGATGTTGTATAAGTATGGATTGGCAGATAAACCGGATATTTTGAACGGGCTTTCTAATTCCTAAATTTAAAAAAAGTAAAATAAATACACACTGCAATTATTTGAATGGAAATGAATGTTGTACCTTCAATAAATCAGCAGCCAATTTTAAGACATTATTAGCTAAACTTAATCCTTCCTTTTTGTGAGGTTTCTGCTCCATTTGTAAATATAAGTTAATCTGATAAAAAAATTTAAAAAAAAATTAATTAAAGGAAAAAAGGAAACAATTTCAACGGAAAAGCGTGCACTTATCTATTAGTTTAAAGACACTAACCTGTTCTGTAATGAGGACAGAGGGATTGCCATATTTTTTGTTAATTTTTGTACCTAGGGTCATGAAACGTAACAGGTAAACACCCAGGGCCAGTGTCCAGACAACCAGTTCCCAGTGCAACAAGGCGTGACCGAAATTTTCACTATCCTTCATCAACTAAAAAAAAAATATAAGGAGATTACAATTGTAAATAAGCTCATTTAAAAGAACAATTACTTGAAAGCAGAGAAAGCAAATGACAATAAAAGCTAACATAAATGCAGCTGACACAATTACATCAACAGATCTTTGTGGACCGTGTCTCTATAAAAGAAAAACAAAAAACATTCATACATGAAAATTGTTAAATTAAGAATTGGCATACTTATACCTTTAAATACGACCTAACAGATAACCACGTTTTAATGTTGCCGACTTTATTCAGTCTAAAGTGAGGTACATCAGATTTGCGTGCACGTCGAGATGACGTCAAATGAGAAAACAATTTGGCATATAAAAATCTCTTTAAAAATCAACGAAGTTTAGAAAAATATTTATATGAAATGACAATGTTTTCATTACCTGTTTAAAAGTTCGTTCAGCAACCGACAATAAAAAAAAGAAAAGCATACTCAAACAAAAATTATTGAATTTAGCTGCCAATACTACTGTGCGAGCTCTAAGAAGAAATTGTAATGTAAAAAATATAATCTATGAAGGTAAATAGTTTTCCCACTTGAGAGTATTTCCAATGCCAAGAAACAATAACGATGTGACAAAATCAGCGGTTGACGCTGTTGCCTTTTCCAATTCGTCTGGTTGATTTGAAAAAGTATCATGAATGCGCAAAGCAGCAGGCAGCAAAGCTACCATAGCTGCGAACCCGACTCCTGCGACTAAATAATCAGTACCAATTGTCGTATTGTCGACTCTTTGAATTATGACGGAACAGATATCAAGCACCGAAAAATCAACTTTATGCACTTCTTTGCCCTCCCAAATTGTACAACTCACTGAAATAAGAAAACAACATAACAATAAAAGCATATTGAACGAATACACCTAATTGCCTTTATCTGACGTTGGTAATGTCGGCGTGGGCATAGCAGCCACAGGATTGGTCTTCCAAGAGAACAAAAAATTATTTAGATATCTGTTAAATTTTTATTTCATCGGTTCACTATACTTGTGATTTCCATCCAAAAGGATCTTCATTCACAACACCTTCGTCAGTCTCCATATTAGAACTGTAACTGTTATCACCTTCTGTATTTGTGGTCATTACCCAATCTCCATCACAGTTTTGTTCCTGAAACTTAAATGTCAATAAAAACGTAAATTTACAATTTTTAAAAAAATACTTTGGTTGGTGTATTTGGTGATGTAGTGCCAGCTTCCGATTCACATGAGCTATTACAAGAACTATCCTGTTGGCGACCACTTTGAGAAAAATTTAATGATCGAGGAGCTCGTCGTCTCGTAACTGCTCGTCTTATCGTATCAAATTTCGGAATATTATTTTGTCTTGTCTAATAACAGAAAAGTATAAATTACAGAATAAGTACTTATCTTTTCATTATTAAACCTGTTTTAATAAGTTATTTTTTTCAACTTCCAGATCAGATTGCAACAAGTCTGTTTCAATATCCCCAGAGCTGATGTCCTGAACAGCACTGTCGTTCCGGGTATCCATGTCAGACTTATCATCATGCGCTGCGTGAGGACTCGACTCAGAGGATTGAAACGCATTACTACTAGCAACTTGAGACTTGTTTATTTTCTGACGTTTGCTTTCACAATTATCACTTTTGTCAGCTTTTTTGTCATGTTCATGCCTGTTTATCTTCGTTTTATATCGGTTGTCAATAGTTTTTGAATGTCCAAGACTATCGTCACCAAAATAAAACGCAAAAGGAAAACTTGACCCTGAGGAACGTTCCGTTGTAACTGACGTAGTTGCAGATTTCGATGAGGGTTTTCGTTTAGTACGTTTACTGAAATTATAGTTAGAATTTTACAAAAACAGATTAATTCTAGCGAACTTTTTTATACCGTTTCTGTTTGGTTCTGCAAGGTTGTCTACCACTAGTAAGGACGGTAGCAACTACTTGAGAGTGCATCACACCCAACACAACCATCAATACAATGGGCAATAAAATCTCTACAAAACTAATTTCCTACAAAAAATTAGATTGTAACTATTTCTATAACCCTTTCTATAGACAATTAAAAATATTACTTGATTGTCTACGTTATCCTTAGAATTTTTTGAATGAAGAAAATATGTAAATGTATTGCAAAATTGCAATATGTAAATGATGAGTAAAAGTGATGATACCCAGATGTTTGTTTGACGTTTCCACCTGACATTAATACATAATAACTTACATCTATCTATTAGTATAACTAAAAACAAGAGTTACCAATTAAAATATAGAGGTAAAAGCAGAACCCGGACAAGCCCTCTTTGAGCAGCGACGATAGCACCATGTTGTGGTTTCGCCTTTGGAAATGTTGAACCTAAAGTAAACAAATGAAGTAAAACCCATATGGCTGGAAAGTAAATGTCACAAAAATGAAACTGAGAAGTGTTTTGGTTATTAGAAATAGAAATGTGTACACAAATGGGTAACGAACATGAATCAGCATGCGATTTGTTGCATACAAACTGTGAACAAGAAAAAAAATTGTTGATATGAAAAATAGGAAAAATGTTTAGCGAACCTCGTACTAAATCTACGTCTATTAATTCTGTTTTCAGTCGCGTTGACTTCTTTGGTACATTGCCAAGACCCTATTATAGTAGGGGAATAAAATAGGAAATACACCAAAGAATAATTTTATTAAGTTTTTAAAGTTTTTCATAAAAAAAATACATACTCTTAATATGCGTTGCTCGACTGTTTTCTCCCACATTTGTGAATCGTAAGTGCCAATCTATATGAAAATGATGTTAAGTAGATTATGATTAATCATGTCAAGAATTCATTACCTTTCTCTGATACCAAATGAGTGCTGAATTCAAGGTCATTATGCATTTACGTGAAAAAATTAACGAATTTAGATCAAAACCATTTTACCACAGAACTATTCGATTCATCAATCGGATATTCTTATAAAGTATAACAAGTTAATTATAACAGTTTCTCAAAACTATTTTAAAAATAATACATTTTTTTACTTTCATAAACTGAAACGTTTGCTTCGATTTTAAATAACAAAATGTGATCTGTTTTCATCAGCTGGCGAACTCTTGAACTCTTGTTATTTGTGTCATTAAGAAGCGCCATTTTTGTAACCTTTGATTTAATTATTTTGTATTAACAATAATGCAGGTTCTGACATAAAATTGTAATAAAATTAAGGTAATTATTTTATTATTATTTTACATAAGTATTATTTTTAAATTTAATTTTTAAATAACCGCTAGAAATGCGGGATTGCTCAAATGGAAAATGGTGGAACAATGCTGGCACAGAGCACGACAGAGCACCTTTGAGGTACACCTCGGTGTATTATTTTTTTTAGTAAGTATATTTTCACTAATATCGAACAGAGATTACGGAATTTGACGTAGCTGCAATATTATTCCTTTGTGTTTGATTTTATACTTTATTTCCTTTAATTGATTATATGAGGCAAGTGGTTTATGCGGGGAAAGCCGAATTTCAACATTGCCCCTCAGGTTCAATACCATGATCGTGCCACATAAAATCCAAACTTGGAGAATCATTTGACAAGTGTTTTATTTGTACTTTTTATAATTTCATATGAAATGTTATTTGACAAACTAGTAATTTCTAAGCTCCACCCGTCCGGTTAGATTCGTCATTAATCTCACGCCATTATGAACTTCGTGTTTAGTGACCGAAATAATATTTCGAAAGAACCTTGACCAAAATTATGTCTACGTGTGGGCAAGATATGTAAAAATCCTAGATATTAAAAACAGAAACGAAAAAAATTCAAAACCTTTTAAATATAAATACACTTGCACTCTGTCTTATTACCTCATCATAAAATATTTGAATTGCTATGCATACACATTTTGTAATCCCAACTATTTGAAATGTCTTAAACGATTTCCTGGATACAAAACTGCAGATAAAAATTATTTGAAAGAGAAATGAAAAGGAAACGAGTCTAGAGGACTTGCTAAATGTGTTTTTGGAAAAGTGAAATTCGTTTCATTTGACTGGCCATGCAGTGGCATTTTTATTGTCCATCCGTCTTTTATTTTTATGCTTTGTAGTTGGGTTTAGCTTCATTTTACGAACAGGCATTGCGCTTGCAATACTCATGCTCTCTAATTCTCCTAACCACTTTTATTTTTTTCCCTCCAGGTTGCAACTCAATAACATTCATAGTCTTAATTGTAATGAGGTTGGCAAGGACAAAGCAAGTTGACTCAGGTTTAATTTTTATTAATTTTAGAGGTAAGTTACTTCAATTTTTATTTATCTAATCCTGTTCTCATTACTAAATTCATTTTTTTCTCCATTTCTCAAGGCGTGTTTGGAGGGCTTCTACTTTTGAGTATACTTACAGAAGCATTGTCTAGGCATGTGAAAGATTTAAAAGTTGAGAAATTCGCAGAAAGTAAGCCTAAAGTAGAATCTGCGAATTGGGGCACAACTGCAATTATGAACTTTATCCCCTGGGACCCAACGAATGCAAGTGCAACGACCTTAACATCAACTTCTATACCCAGATTCAGGAGGAAAAAGAATTTACTTAGGTTTAAACGAAATCACGAATCACCAAACACCTCTGTTACATTTACCTATCAGTCATCACAACAAACACAATTCTCTGCACATGAATCATCGATAGTTGATATTAAAACATTTCATCAATCCATAACACCAACGAAAAGTTTTGTGACATCTTCCGAGGCAGAAAACTCAACTCCAATAAAAATAACACCAACGATTAATACATTCACTAAGAGTGAACATCATATTCAGCTAAGAACCAGCACCGAATTCACTGCATTTAGACTGGCTTCGAGAGAAAAGAATAGTGCTGATTGGTTAACGGCGTCTATCTCAAGTAGTAATAAAGTCACTACTCACCAAACTGAACAGACTAACCAAACAGATAATCCAACACATGTCACCTCTTCCGTTGAGGGATCCGGAAATGTTGAGTTGTCAGGATTTATAACTGAATATACCGAGGGAAAGAAGATTTTGCAGAATTTTACGGTTCCTACGATTGGTTCAAATTTTGAAGATGAAGATATTGATAAGATTGTAACTTCTGAGTTTTATGATGGAGCTTTTAATGCAACAAATTCGACTATTGTAGAGGCGAATTCTATTTCGGATGTTAATAATAATGGGAGCGTTGTAACTACGACTGAGCTGCAGGAAAACATTTGGCCTCCTCTGCTGTCGTCCAATAATGCGGACTCTATTGCTTCTGATCCAACGGTGGAGAGTGTTAACGGGGGACGAGATCTTCTTGGGATTGGTGCAATAATAGGGATTATTTTTGGAGTACTGGTCATAGTCATTCTCGTTTCAGGTGAGTAAACTGCGTCTGTTTCAATTCAATGTAGTTTACTATTAATTTTTTAATTTGTTAAAAAAAAGGAATTTTTGGGTTTTTCATTTACCATAAGAAGTTAAGACCTTTATCCGAAGTGAAATATCCAACAGATAATTGTGGATATGTCGACGACAGTTTAAGAGTGAGCTATATGAATAATCACATTGAATTACCCAAAGTAATTGAAAGTTCTGAACCGTATTTTATTAACGTAATGATTTTTTGGTTTTGTTTTTATTTTCAATGTAGGAAAATTCGGAAGAAATGTTCTCCTTAGATAACGACTCGTTTCTGAATAGTCTGGAGGCAATGACACTGCAAAACTATTGGGCAGAAGATGCTAAGAATACGAAGGTGTGAAACCTGCACGGATTTCGATGAAAATTTTATAATTAATTATACTAACAAAGCACCTTTAACACAGCAATATATGCTTTAAAGGGTAGATTTAACCTAAACTGTGATCTCAGTGTGAAAAATTCTTAGATGTAATTCAGAAGATATTTTTGTGCAGCTTCGTTGCAATGTTTAGGTGTTTCTTATTAAGTTTATCAAATTCTGTGATAAAATATAGGTTTATAAGATATGATGCATAATTGTACGTGGATGATGTCTTTAAATTGAAAAAATATCTGATTCACTATGATCTGTAAATTTTGTTAATATGGATTTGACTTGTACATTATTGATCTGAAATTTGCTATTGCATATGGGCAGTTACTTACAACAGCTTGATTTGCTGGCCAGTACAAAAGTTTGTCTAGATTAATTTACCGTTGCAGTGAAATGCTTCTGTTCCGATTATTTTATTCCATTTTAATTATGTTTTTTGTATTACTCTCAGGATTTTAACCAATTCAAATCATGTTGTGTATTTAGTATTAAGTTGTATTTAAAACATAGAATCCAACTCCTATTTTATAAAGAGTTTCACGAAATTTGATAAAACAATTTCTAAAGATATCATTTGATAAAGTAGGTTTTTATTAAAACTGTTCCTACAATTTGTTAAATTGTAGAAAGAAATACATTAGTCGTGTATTACAACAATTAATATAAAAATTGTATTTGCACAATTAAATTTTAGATGCCAAATTTTACCGTTTTTATATGAATCATTCAAGGCACTTCAATTTTGTTTTGTGTACCATTCATTTATTAATAAACTTGTAACGAATTCATTTTCGTGATTTTGAAACCTGTTTTAAGCAATTATTCTTCAAATCCTTTGCTGCACATATCTTTGTACGTCTGTCTGGCAGGATGTTCGTCTGCTGGTCGATTGATTGGTGTCCAAACGGGCTCACCGATAAAAAGTCTCATAACTCGGATGTAATTCTATATAAAATGTGAATATGGTTACTCCCGCACTTTGTAGGAAGTAAAATTTTGTAATTACTTTTTTATCCAAAGTGAATCTGTGGTAAATACCCGCTGGCAAAACAAGTAGGTCTCCTTTTACAACTTCAATTCTGATCCATTTATCTTCAGTGTCCCTAACGTCAAAATAACCACTTCCTTCAAGGACCAATCGGATTTCCTCATCAGCATGCAGGTGTTCTTTGAAAAATATTTTAATCTGTGAATAATTAAAAAGTTGCTTTTTAAATAGTTTGGTCTTTCAATATCAAATTACCCGTTCTTCGTAATTTTCCAATTTGTCAGGTGATATTTCAATAAAATCTTGATAAGTGTAATTACGGTCTTTTCGGATAGTATCTAACTTTCCATCGCTTAAATTGTCTACATTCAGCTATAGAAATATGTCATCAAAATTTAAATTTTTATAAACGTAGGATGATAGAAAAAAAACCTAATCCAAACTTTTACCTGCCAGTACAATACGCCGCTGATTTTTTTGAGCTCCTCCAAAGTAACATACTTCGGTGGGTTTTGATGGTGTTCCGCTCGCTGATCAGATTCCACATCATCCATATACCACGCCTGCACCATTGTTTGATGAATTAAATACTTCGAAAAACTGCGCAGCAAGTTGCAAGGCCGAATGTTGAATTTACAATGACTAATGTAATGTTTTTTTTATTAAACTTTGATTAAAACGAAGAGCCAACCGAAGGTCAGTTTATGACGTCATTCGCTCAACCTTGCAAAATGGTAAGTCTCCACCTATTGACAAATTAAATAAAATTGTATAAAGTAAAATTTTTAAGAACTAACTAATATCAATGTTTTGACATTTTGAAAACTTAAATTTCATTTGATATGTCACTTTACATGTTAAAACACTGTTAGGTTTCTTCTAACTGCCGTTAGATGGCCCCTGTTTACGTTATTTTTCTAATGATGTGTGTTTATGTATTTAACCCTTCTGTGGTTCTACCTCATGTAATATTTATTACGCCTGGGCAGCACCTATACAAGAATATTAAGGTATGCTATTTTGTTGCTCTCAAAAATTAATTAGTTTCATGTGAAAACTTGTAGCTCAGACATCAGTTTACATTTTTCGAAAGTTAAAACTTAACTATTGTTTTCTAAAAAATTATTTTAATAGCTATTCTTTTATGTTTCTTTATTACAGATGGTTTAATACGATGAAAACGTTTTCTAAATTCCAAAAGTGACAATGTTTTGTTGAATTTGTCATGGCGGCGTGATTTTAATGCGTAAGCGGCAAATTTAAACTCATGATTCTAAATTCTTTGAAATGTAATCTCGTAAGAAATAATTGCAACTGCTTTGAACCAGGTGTGCAGCATGTAAAGACAGCAAATATTCAATTTACGATGTAAATCGTAGAAACAATTCTCAAAACTGTTTTCATAGTGACACTAAAACTAACCCAGTTACTGCTCTGCCAATTTTTTAAGGTCAAGAAATAGGGGGTGGTTACACGGCCTACAGTTTGATTTCTTCATTTTTTTCTAGAGTCACAGATGATTGAGGATAATGCGTAATTCAGAATTTCTCCGTAAATTTTTTCTAGGGTCTCATTTGCTGCCCAATGCCGACGAGCCTGCTTGTTCTCGTCGTCATTGAGTACTTTACTCTCTTCGACCACACTCATTTCCCTTGCCCACCCAATTTGTACATTTCTTTTGATTTTTCATTCAACTGAATGAACCTAACTCTTTTCTGAAATAAAATTGATTTCATTGATAATAAATTTATTGTAAAATAGTTCCTTATTATAATGAAAATAATTATAGTATTTCATTTTTCAGGATTGATTAGCAATTATTCAGTTATGAAGATTAACCAGGACATAAACATGTAGGAATACTACAGTGCAGCAGAAAGGATAGAGATCGGTAAGTTAACAAATCTTACTTACTCTAAAAAGTTGCCATAGCGGAAGTTAATTGCAAAATTATGCCTCACCCTGATTCTTATTGTCCAGGTTGATGTATTTTTGTTTCATCCATCTTCATACAACATTGAGAGTTTTTTTTGTAGTTTTCCCACATGAACCAAAAACAAACTAACATTGGTTTTGCCATTAAATTTGGTTTAAAATACACATCTTTATTCTCTCTTTATCCACAAATTCATTTTTTAGCCTTAAATGTTTCGTGCCGACGAAGTTTTCCCACATGAAGCTTTATTGTTCAACAGGCTTTTAGTGTTGAAGCTTGACAACTAGCATAATACTGAGGAAAATAACATATTTGCAGGGGACGTTGAGGAAAAAGTCGATGTGAACACATGTGGTGTACAAACTATCTGATGTCTTTGTTGTTTGCCTGGGGAGAGTTAGTTATATAAGTATAATTGGAGTAATAAATTTTTTCATACAAATATACAGGACGTTTTCCTTTTTAACTTCAAAAACAAGTTCAAAAATTCTTATATTTTTTGCAAAAATATGAGATATTCATAAAGAATGCGAATTTTCTCAAAACTCCTAGAACCACTGTTATCAAGGCATCTGTAATAGCTAATGGCTAAAATGCCAGATTCGTTGTTGAACGTGCTTTTGAATTACATAAGGCATTAAAAGTTAAACTAAACTACGGTTTAAGTATTATTCATAAACATGTTTATGGTGCTACTTCTCAGATTGAAACGTCCAACAAGCAGCAGTTTTAATTCAAAATTTGAATTCTGCTATTGCTTAGCTATACTTTTTGAGAATGTACGGGATACATTTTTGAAATGGTCACCATTGCCAAACTTTGTAATCAGTTTACATTAACGGAAGTGTGGTTGGCAGACTAGTGATCTAGAATAAATTAATAAATTACACTAAAACTTATTCGTTTATGTAAATCGGTTATGTTGATGGAAAAATGAACTTCACCAAAAATGAAATTCTACGCAACTAGCACAATGTTATGTCACTTCGTAGAATGTAGACAGTATTTGTTTCAGTTGAAATTGATGGAAGATACAAGCTGACATCAATATGTTGATTGAAATAGATACAGGGAAAACTTTGACACGCATGTGAATTGTTCCCATTTTTTATTCAATATCTTTTATTAAATGTTGCGTGATCTGCTTTTACAAAAAAAATTTTCACGGTATTTTTTGGTCATATTCAGATTATAAAACCGGCATTCACGGTCAAATGTCTTGAACACCGCGAACCAGAGAGTTAATTTCTAAAAATAAAACTTTTTGAAAAATGACCAGATTGTGATAAAAAGAAATTATCGAATGATTAGTTTATGATGAAAAAGGATTTAACAATAATTTATTTTTTTTTTGGTTTGGTTGGAATGTTCATAGAGCGTATGTATGCCATTAGAAAAAATATACTGCTGACCTTTTTTGCGTCTGTACATAATTCCCCTGAAAAAGATATTGCAAAGATTTGAGTTGAAGTAATTTGATGAACCAAAAAAAAAGAATAGCACGTAATAAAATTAAAATAGAATAAGTAATTTATTGGCTGCTAGTCAAATGCACCACTGAAACGTTCGTTTGTGGAATTGATCAAGTTTTCAGTGAGGAAGTTGATATTTAATAATGTATTTAATTCTACCCAATAATAATCATTATTGTACAATAATATACGCAATACAATAATACAATAATAATCATTATTCGATCGCTTACGTTTTTGCAGTAGTGAAAGTTTATCTGTGAAAACATTTCAGTTACACCAATTTGGCAATCAAATCTTATAAAAATATCGCGGCGTGGTACCAAACTGATCTTTAAATATAAAAACAAATATAATGTTTATTAATTTATTATAATACCTTTCATTACAGCCTTTAGAAATTTTAGGGATGAGGTAAAACCTCAAACATAAACTTTACTATATTAATAAATGGCAATACCAAAGCAAGTGGTGTGTACATTAGAATCGGATCAAGTAATGTGGCTAAAGGCCCATCCGATATAAGGCCAACTAGCGTTGGAAGATCCATCAGTATAAAAAGAAGGGGTTCAATTGGTTTTAAAAAACGACCAATGTGCGGGTAATGTTTAACCAAAGTGAAGTATCTATCATAGACGTAATCTCCTATGTTTGTGGCGTCTTTTGGTGGAGGAATTTTAGGTCCGTCATCATTTTTCTCTTCTCCAGAATTTTTTTCTTCATTAGAATTAGCTTGTGATGAGGCGAGACAGAATGGTAAAATGATTACCAATAAAGAAAAAACGAAAAGAAGCTTCATTTCTTATTAGTGTACGAGCGTGAACTCTAAAAACATTGTGATGAGTTGGTAGAAAATGATTTTTAAGCAGAAAAGTACTTACCTGATCTTGACTTCGTATGATCTGAATCTAAATTAAATTATATCTTAATGTTTTTATATCACTCAACATCACTGACGGGTCGCAGATGTTTTTTTGTTATTATTGCAATTGTCAAACGTGAGCATAAATTTAGTTTCATTGTTCTGAAGGAAGAGTATGGAATGAAGTCAAGGTTGTCTTCCAAAAAATGAGGAAAATAATTTTTAATGTAAAAAATAAAAATTGTTTATTACAGCTGGAGGATATAGTAGAAATGTGTGTTAAAATTCATCATTATTTTTAAAATTTTAAAATTTTTGATAATATGGCATAATATTGTGCGTGTAGCTAGTCTACAATCTTTACCAAAAGTATACAGGAATAACCCTGTCCGTCACTTGCCTGCATAATTTTGTCGTTACTCTTGTCTTTAGTTTGTTGTAGTTAAGAACTCTTGAATAGTCAGATATATTAAAAGTCTGCGTTCTACTTTAAGGTACGAACTGTTGAAATACGTTAAAGAATCAGTAGTGCGGACTTTATCCTTTAGGTTCTTTAATTTAATAATCATTGAAGCTTGGAAGTTCTCTAGAAACTTAGGGTGGTATTAATTAATGCTTGTTTGAGGTATAATCTTCTTGAAATACTAGTTCCAATGAATCCATTCTAAATACTGATTATTGGATGAAAGAAACATTTATCAGCACGGATGATGTTGAGGAAGTACTGAGACTTACGTTGCGATTGTTCATAACTTACACACACATGACTTTTAAATACTTCCCTTTGTTTGCCATTGAAGAGAGTACGCTTGCTATTTGTAATGTTGTCATGAACAAATCTTGAACAAGTCTTCAATAAAAAGAAATTACCGAATGATTAGTTTATGATGAAAAAGGATTTAACAATAATTTTTTTTTTTTTTTTTTGGTTCTGTTGGAATGTCCATAGTGCATGTGTATGCCATTAGAAAAAATATACTGCTGACCTTTTTTGCGTCTGTACATAATTCCCCTGAAAAAGATATTGCAAAGATTTGAGTTGAAATGATTTGATGAACCAAAAGAAGAATGGCACGTAATAAAATTAAAATAGAATACGCTGCCAAAGTAATTTATTAGCTTCTAGTCAAATGCACCACTGAAACTTACGTTTTGTGCAACCCAAAATGTGGAATTGATTGAAAACATTTCAGTTATACCTATTTGGCAATCAAAACTTATAAAAATATCGCGGCGTGGTACCAAACTGATCTTTAAATATAAAAACAAATATAATGTTTATTAATTTATTACAGCCTTTAGAAATTTTATGGATGAGGTAAAACCTTAAACATAAACTCTACTAAATTAAAAAATGGTAATACCAAAGCAAGTGGTGTGTACATTAGAATTGGATCAAGTAATGTGGCTAAAGGCCCATCGGCTATAAGGCCCACTAGTGTTGGAAGATCCATCAGTATAAAAAGAAGGGGTTCAATTGGTTTTAAAAAACGACCAATGTGTGGGTAATGTTTAACCATGGTGAAGTATTTATCATAGACGTAATCCCCTATGTTTGTGGCGTCTTTTGGTGGAGGAATTTTAGGTCCGTCATCATTTTTCTCTTCTCCAGAATTTTTTTCTTCATTAGAATTTGCTTGTGATGAGGCGAGACAGAATGGTAAAATGATTACCAATAAAGTAAACACGAAAAGGAGCTTCATTTCTTATTAGTATACGAGCGTGAACTCTAAAAACATTGTGATGTGTTGGTAGTACATGGTTTTTAAGCAGAAAAGTTCTTACCTGATCTTGACTTCATATGATCTGAATCTAAATTAAATTAAGCTTATATCCTAATATGTTTTCATATCACTCATCTTCACTGACGGGTTGCAGATGTTTTTGTTATTATTGCAATTGTCAAACTGAGATTTAGAAGGAAGAGTAGGAAATGAAGTCAAGGTTGTCTTCCAAAAAATTAGGAAATAAATTTAATGTAAAAATTGTTTATTACAGCTGGAGGATATTGTAGAAACATGTGTTTAATTTCATCATTATTTTTAAAATATTTTTTATTATGGCATAATATTATGCGTGTAGCTAGTCTACAATCTGTACCAACAATATACAAGAATAACCCTATCCGCATAATTTTGTCGTTACTCTTGTCTTTATTTGTTGTAGTTAAGAACTCTTGAATAGTCAGATATATTAAAAGTCTGCGTTCTATTTTAAGGTACGAACTGTTGAAATACGTTAAAGAATGAGTAGTGCGGGCTTTATCCTTTAGGTTCTTTAATTCAATAATCGTTGAAGCTTGGACGTTCTCTAGGAACTTAGGATAGTATTAATGCTTGTCTGAGATATAATCTTCTCGGAACACTGGTTCCAATGAATACATTCTAAATACTGATAATTGGATGAAAGAAGCATTTATCAGCACGGATGATATGTTGAGGAAGTATAGGCTTACGTAACTCTCCATTTCGCAGATTGTTCATACACATGACCTTTAAATATTTCCCTTTATAATGTTGTCATGAACAAATCTTGAACAAGTCTTCAACAAGTTCAACTACTCTACACATATGTTGAGGAAGTATAGGCTTACGTAACTCTCCATTGCTCAGATTGTTCATACACATGACATGACTTTTAAATATTTCCCTTTATAATGTTGTCATGAATGTCAATCTTGAACAAGTCTTCAACAAGTTCAACTACTGTACACGTATAATGGACACTTCACATGTATTAAGGAGCAAGTCATGAACAAGAACAATATTGGAACAAGTTTACAGTAAATTTTGAACATGAAATAAACGTGCATTTTAATAAGATATTAAATGGATGAGCCATTTTACTGCAGCCGAAACTGTAACAGTGTTAACGCGAGATATCACTAGATGGCGGCGCAGTATAGTACTCAATCTACTACAGATTCAAATAAATGACATCAATCTTAGCTATGTCTGAAGGTTTATTAATTTATGGTGGTAGTTTTTCTTCATTTATTTATATGACATAGACCCAATAACCCAATAATAGGGTATTCAAATTAAGTTTTGAATGAGGTTCCATATACAGTTTTAATAAATTCTGTGGCTAGTTTGATGAATTACAAAAAAAAAAATGAATAAGCAAACTTTACACGCATGTACAAATATTGTTATCAAAATTAGCTTGAGATTGGGTCGTTGTAGAAAACTAGAAGGTTATTTTATCTCTTAAAAGACAGACAAAATTTTATCTCAATCAAACTGACTCCATTCTCACGCAACCTAATTCCAATAGACGTGTACAACACCTTAAACAACAACTAATGGGTACTATCAGTTGCATGAATGTGACTTAGACTTGAACCATTAGGTTGAAAAAATGATTAGGTTACATTTCTCTCATTATTTACAACCTGGCAAGAAATTGACCTTGTGCTTAGTCCCATTAACTGCGAACCTCCCATAACAGTGAAATCTTGTGTCGGTTATAACGTGGACAGAAATTCAATTATCGCAGCTGAAATTCCCCAGTACAATTTTTTTTCGGCTGTAGGACATTTTACACAGTCTTGATTTATTACACCCTCAAATGCCTCTGTTGTCAGAATCACCTCGATGTGTGTACAGAAAATAAAGCAGCGGGATTTTGTATATGACTACCTGGCCTTTTCATTTTAATTAACGTTTTATAAAGTAAGCTTGTAATTTAGTTTTATGTTATAAGTTCTACTTCAAAGTTCTAGTTATCCTGGTAAATTATTGTCAATTTGCAAAGAGTTTTAAAATTCTCAAGGATTCCCAATTAAAATATCTGTTGCAACATAACTCTGCAGTAATTTTGACATGCTTATTGCTACTGCGATGAGATTTTTCGAGACAGCCAAAAAAACATTGCGTCTCCTGCAATATTTTTTATTGATTCTACCGGATCAACATGGTAGTGTTTAATTTACTGAAACTTTTATTGTAGTACTACAACTTTAATTGATTATGGTATGTAGTTTGGAAATTGTGCTACTGATAGGCTCTTTGCTTGCAACTCTACATACAGTACATGCGTACATTACATATATGAATATACAAAGATTTAGTGAAATTGGATGGGTAATAACAGAAACTAAAAACTTTATGCAAAGCGAAAAATTTGTGTTTATCTTTATAACATTAAATTATGGTTGCGCAAACTCATTTTAACATGAAAAGAGTGCACTTTTTTAGAAAATTCCGAAAATTTTTAATCTATTGAAGTCTGGATTTATCTATATAGACCAAAACAGAATACACAGGTACCATATTTTTTATTAATTGTACCTTTTGTGAACTAAAACGATATAATGACAGAACCAATCAATTTATCGTAATAATAAGATAAGTAAACAAGTGGAATTTTATGTTTAAAAAAATAATGAAAAAATGTTTTGAAACCAGACATTGAAAGTGCATTCATCTTAGTGTGTAGCTGTTAGGGGTGTTCGGTTTCCATGTGAAGGCGTAACTAATCATCCTCATTTATCACGCACTTTTCTCTCCCTTCTTTTCATACCGGCCAGATCCAGTCATGATGCCGTAAACCTTGTGAATATATCTTTTTAGCAACTACCACGATTCAGTCTCCCTCTTGCGCCTGTTGCAAGTGCTTCTTTTCGCCAGTTGGTGTTGACAGTTCTGAGTCAACTTGACCTTTACACATACTTACACAACTAGTGGGTGTTATTGTCAACCCGGTATTTTTTCACTTCTATGTGATAATGGAATGTCAACCTATGTAATTACGTCATCATGACTGAGCAAGTTGTTCCGTTTATTGTTATTATCACATTTTTAAATTATTAAAAAGAAGAAGGTAAAGAAATGGAAGAAAAGTGGTGAGTATTATTAAATACTAATAATTTTTAATTATCAATTGTAATTAAATTGTTTAACTTCGAAACTTTTTGCTAGTATTGTTTAAACCTTAAAGTTTTGGCAACTTACATTTAAGACAAGTTTTAGGTTGCTCAATTTTGTGCGCATTTCACACAATTTATAAATTTATTTTGTGTTTCATAACATATTTTCAAGTAAGTTGTACGTCTTCATTTGCGTTTACAAATGAATTAAAATGAAAACGTACGACATTGATTGATCGAATGATTGAAAGTGAATTTTTTCATTTTCTTTAATTTTATATCATGTCGATATTGCTGATTGATTTAGCAGTTTTTAGAATCATTCTTCCCTACTACCAATAATTTAAATATTATTCGTTAGAAACTTGCTTTAAATTTCGGCTAAATTTGAGTTTGCCACTTCACTAATGAATGTAATTAAAACATCTCAGTGGGTGGCTCTTTTACAAGTGAATTTTTCCTGACCTCCAGCCTTAACATTCAGTAATAGTAATTCATCAACGTTCCTTAAATAGTTTGGACGCCCTCCCACGATGACTGAGATCATTAAAATTACCACTTCAACGATAATTACAAGCCGAGCATTAAAAGGCCTTAATGCCAGTTTCACCCATCATATCACTAGCTGACATTGCCTTAATTATGTGTAATCTTTTGTATGTATTGTATTGGTTTCAAAAGAGATTAACTATCTAATTCAAATTCTCACTACAAAAGTCCCAAAAATTTAATCATATTCAGGTGCATGTGACCGCGTGAATGCCTAAACTTCGCATAATTGATCAAAAAGTCTATTCTCACAAAATCATATTAAGTTATCTAGCACTAGCACCAGAGATACATTAAAAGAGAAATGTGTTCTTACAATTTTTTCTGATATGCATTTTATCACAGGCGTTATACTTTGTAAAAAAAATAAAAGTTATCAATTATTGTTGTAGACAGTAGTTAAAAAGGTGCACGCACCATCCAGTAGAATGAGACATTTTTTCAGCTACCTTGATGTAGGTGCTCCAATGTTTGGAAGGATTGTTGCCACTTTTTAGACAAAGCGCCACTGTATATACCGTGTAACACTTTTTAAATCGTATTAACTGTATTAAATTTTGGAAAAAAAATACCATTGTATCCATCATTCATTGATGGCCTTACATTAATATTGGCTTACAGTACCTCCGCAGTTTTTCAACATGTAGTTTTAACAGTCGATATTAAGGGTGCAATAATTTTTAATTGCGTAACTTATAACATTATGTTTTACAACTTTGCACTACTGATAATTAATCTTTATTCTTATTCTCATTACTTTTGAAAAATTCAGGTGAGCATGCACACTTGTTAGTTATTGAAGTAGGAAAATGGTGTCAACATCATTTTCAAAACAATTTACATTTCTGTTGAGTCGCAACTTCCCCACAGTAGTCGGGAGCTGTCTTATTAACACCTGCATTACCGGAAGAACTCAAAAAGAAAACTTATTGTGTGTTACAATTTTTAATTATTGGGGATTAAGCGCAAAGCCATTTTTATAGGTGTAAGCGTGTCTGCACGCGTGTTAATTCCTTGTTAATCTTTACTGAATAGAATACCCCATGCAGGTAAGATAAGGTATATAAAAGATCTCTGTAGGACGCCTTGTGCCAAACCCCTATTACTATGAGAACCGTAATTAGGGGGACCCAAGGCATTACATAAAGCACCAATTCTTTTTCACGTTTAATGGCGCTTTAAGATTCTAAATACAGGGTATGTTTATTCTTTGCTTGTACACATTTAGCGTAGATGCCCCGTAAAAAATAAATTTTTATGCTGAATGCATTATTGTTGCTTGAAATGGTGTTGTTGCATGATTTTCAAACATGAAACTGATTAAAAAGCTGTTTTTATCCAAAAATGTGAGTTGATCAAACACCACCTGGCAAAAAATACCATATCGTAACCCCAAAATTATACAAGTGGATTTCGTTAAAACTTATCACCTCCCAACTCGAGGTCAACTCAAAAGTATTCATAATTCATTCCCCATCTTCTTTTTTAGTGTAGTAACTTAAAAAAAGAGTATTTGGAACATAGGATCTAATTACAAAACGTTAGGGGGAAAAAAGCCCAGGTATAAAAATCAATAGACGTCTCAATAAAATTAAAATATATAACTACAAAGACAATAAAAGTCATAGTGATGGACATTAGGAATTTATTACTTCTCTCCTTTTAAGTCCATCAAAAGATAAAAAAAATGGATGAAATCAGAACTTTTTTTTATCTCTTAGTTTTTTCATTTTCTCTTTTCAACTACAAGTTAATAACAGCATCAGACAGTAATTACAGATGTGAATTCGGGCAATAACAGGTCTGCGCACTGCGCCCTTTCACAAGACGTGAAAAAAATGTCAGCCTTGAGGCTGGAAGTAAAAGGAGCAAAGATTTTTAAAGGCTAAGACTTTACCCAAGTTTTAAGAGAATGCATATTCCCTTTGAACTTCAATAATTAAAACATTTTCATTTTTAATATAAAAATTACATCATACAGTTGCGTATTTTTAAGCAAGTATATAAGTATAAGAATTGTACGTATTTAATATTTAAAATTTTAGTTACTAAACTATTAAAAGTATTTGCTTATACGTAAAAAAAAAGGTTGATTGGATTGAAGAAGGAGAATTCAACTAATGATGTGGCAGATTACAGTAATTAACAAGTGATTGTAAAGGAGTTGCCTAACCTTGCCGACCTTGACGTCTAAAGGCGGCGTAATCATAGACGAGGGAATGAATGAAATGCACTTTAATGGTGCTAAGACCCGCACAATTATAACACTATTGGCGGACTGAAAAACCCTCTTCTTAATATAAAAGTATTGCAAATTGATTTATTACAGAGAAAACATCTGATCTAAGATTTTCGGAAAATGCTTGCAATTATTCTAGGACAAGCAAATAAGTGGTGTAAAAAAGATAGATTGAAAAATGGTCGATAATACTTTTACTAAATAAGAATTGAATTCACAAAAAGCGCTAAAAATAGTAGTCCAACTATAAATAAAACTGATTAAACTAACTTTCATCCGATAGCGGGTAAAGAATTTTTAATACAGGTAGTTAAAGTATGTAATTTAGACACAAACGTTGGCTGAATTGAAAATGCGTCTACATTAGACTCTTTTTGCTTTTGCTCCACCAGAATTAATTCAGTGCAATTGATAACACAGATAATAAATGATTCGGTATAATAAAGTTAATCACCCACACCCATGTATATTTCTCATAAAACTCACCCTTAAATTTTGCAATAATTTTCTTCGAAATAAGAAAGAAATTCCAACCTCAGACATCCAATTTTCCAAGAAATGAAGTTAGAAAATTTAAAACGTTAGATGTAAAACTCAGGATTTCCGTTTTTTAACAGAAATAGGTCAGAAAAGAATTTTGTACCCCTATTTTTTTAATAAGCCACCTGCCACTTTGATGGGATTTCGAATTGTTTAGGGAAAGTCGTCCTTCCTATTTTTAATCATAGTGCCAACCTTGCATACAAACCGACAATAGGTGCACGACCACAAACAAAAATCGGGCACCAAATTCATGCTGACAGCTTTGCTCGGCCGACTAATTCATGGCGACAGCCATAGGAGGGGGGGAAATTTACCAACGCATCTCAAAGCTCTCACCTGCACTGTGGACAGACAAGGGGAGAGTAAGAGGACTTCCTGCAGCGTTAAAATACTGAGCAAGAATTCCCACAGTGTAAGATGAAATAACGAAGTAAATAAACGTCATGTGATACTACTAAACGATCTAAGCAAGATTTTGATTGAATTATACTCAAATAATCCATCGGACAAAAAGAGGGAATTAGCGATTGTGTATTCTGTGCTGCTAATCGGATGAAAAGTCAAACAAGACCACCTTTGAAAGTTTCATTTTCTTGTAAGTAAATTTAAAGCGGATCGATATGCTTTACCCATTTGTTTAACCGGAAACGCATTTTAAATTCAATTTAATTTTTTGAATTAGAAATATTTTGGTTAAAGTAGTAAATCGTATAATGTTTCTTACCATTACAACAAGCTGAAGTAATGCTGAATTTACCGTACACATACGTAGGTTTTTGCCCATGTGCTCATCTCATGTCATAAAATAATATTAAGATATCCCTTGCTAAGACGGAATCATTTTTGCGAGCATATTAAGTTAACTCAAAGGAGTATTCAAAATGCTTAAAAAAGAGGTCGCAAATATACAAGACAATGTAGATTTCATTAAAGGTTTTGAAAAATCCTCGCAAAAATGGCTGAAATTTGCAAGGATGTATATTAATTTGCGATCATTATTGAGATAGTGAATACTCCGTTATTATCGAGTTTGAGCAAAGGCATTTTAGCTATGTTTTACTTTGTATAATTAAATAAAGATTTATGAAATTTGCTGTTGCCACAGTGTAGTCACTTCACTTGTGTGTATTCGCTGTGCCTTTGCATGTTACTAGTTATGATCCAATAAGTTATTCTCTCACGTTGCAGAATTAGAACCGCCAATCAGAATGCGAGTTGTTTAGCAATAGTCGGCTTCCCGAGTATTAAAAGATAATAAAGCCCTACCTCTTTTGGTAACCATTTCTAGAATAGTTAAGATACTAAAGTTAAGTAGGAACGATACTCCCATGCAATCCAGATAAATTTAACCTTTGAAGTGAAGAGTTGTATAATCCGTTCACCCAGGGGTATTAGAAATACTGAGGACGAATTTGGCGCTGGCCGTACGCTTCAGGCATGACACCAATTTGCCTGATTTATCTTGTCCATTTCTGACTGCTGCCTGTTTCATTTACTATCATCTCAATTTAAAACAAAAGTACTTAAATTTATCGGTTACTGTTTCATAACACAAAGAACACATATTGCTGATTGTCTCGTGTTTATATATGACCCCGACAACCTAAAATCTCTCGAATACACCTGTTTCAACTTTACTTTCAATTCCCTTATCGACAAGCATCTCACAGAGAGAGAGAGAGAGAGAGGGAGGGACTTTAGCTCTTTAAAATTGACGTCATCATCAAAATTATATATACAAACTAAACATAATCAAAATACAAAATCAACATTACCCAACATCATCTAGAACAGATCAATAAAATCCTCTGAAATATAAATGTAATGTGACAACATACGACATACATAACCAACATGTGAGTGGTTTTCAGTTTAATTTCGGACATTTCTCTGCCTCTTGCAGAACATAATTCAGCTTCTGGAGTCGAGTGAGCTATGATGCGTGTTGCTTGCAATGGAACGAATCACTAGAGGGGAGTCACCCTTCTTCTAGCTCTACCGTGAAATCAGGGCCCGTATAGGTTTCTCACAAAGAATATAGAAGAGAGATAATGTTTTGCTGGAATATTTTATTGGCACAATTTCTATTCAAAGTGTAGGAAGTAATAAAAATATATCATATTGGGTGGGATTTATAACAATATCTTCATTCTATAAGGATGATTTAATTGTACACTATCAGGGTGATATGATTTGAATTTCTCTCTGGATTTGAAGCTTCAGCTGTTGGTACCAAGGTTTGAATTTCTTATAAGCATATATTTGGTAAATTAATGTGTTGGCTTTTAATTTATCATGTTTAAAAAATGTTAGTTATTACTTTTACTCTTGCGTGTAAATGTATAAATGTGTAGTGATATATGAAGTTCAGTAGTAGTGAATACAAATTTTAAGCCATTTAAAGTTTTTGGTATGCACATTTATAATTTTTTTTAGTAGTTATCTGAAGGTTTTAATGATTTTTTTATCGGAAAATTAATTGCAATTTTTGTTATTTAAATTTTCGATTACTTTCTGAACAAATAGAAGGAAATGTAACTGGACATGTTATAATAAATTATTAAAATTACAATTCTTTTTTGTCTCAAATAGTAGAATATACAAATATCATTTTTCTCACACTTTTTGGAAAAGTCAAAAGCAATTCCAAAATTAACGCAATTTCCTCATAAAAGTTTATAGTGCACCCAAACCGATCAATATTTTTTTCCATAAAACTTTGAAATCCCATGACAAATATCTTATAAATCATTGGATAAATTTTTATTCAAATACTCACATTTAACACCCACTGGAAACATTTATCTTTGACCACATAGTAACTTCATTTGATATTGATGATTTCAATCTGGCTCTATAAGCACCACATTTTTATTGAACTATGAATAATTCATTACAATTCTGACTCGATGCTGTTGGCCTCCAACTTCAAACTACAGTCATAATCCTCCACTCCCCTCACCATCCATGGGGCCAACAAATACAAGATTTTTTTTCCATCGAATGAATGTCTGGAATGGAACGTTTTTTTATTTAAGCTCAGTTATAAATTTTGATTTACCCGTGACTTTCAGAAATAGGTTTATTTAATGCCACAGGGACATAGAAATGCCCGACTGTAATCCAAAAATTAGTTTTTTCTTGCTTTAAAAATGTAGTTAGAGAATTAATTGCATTTATACAGAGTTACTGATAAGAAAACACTAAATTGTTTTGAGATAGTGATACAATATTGTTGATCAACTATAATGGCTTTGTAGTGTTTTGAAGAGGTTGTTGACTCTCTTTCATTTATCTGACGCATTTCCCCTGGCAAATTAATTTTCCATAGGACTTGGAGTGACATGTGTCTCTCTGTAAACCATTTGATGGATAGACTATTGAGAGAGATAAAACTAATCGCTGCTTCAAACGTGATTTATGAACAAGGCTAACTTCTTCACTTCTCATACGCTCCTCCACTTCTCCTAAGGTTAATCCAATAGTAAACGAGAACAACTGACGAACCGGAACTGGCCTGAATCCGTAACCGACGAGTTTACGTGTAATGAAAAACGGAAGTTTGTAAACAGGTTTATTTTTTGTATAATCTCTAAATGAGGTTCATTAAGTTGAAAGATCATGAAATTCAATTAAATTCACATAAACTTTATTAATGATCATTTTAAATTATTATTGATGTTCTTTCGCAATTTGGTTTTAAAATCTTTGACCTTTTTATTTTTTTTCGAAATTAATTCCCTTTTTTTTTTGCAGAATATAATTCGATTGCCATAAAAGTTACTTTTATCAACTGCCGAAATGTTCAATGCACGTCATAAACGTAAAAGTTGATGGCGATACATTACTTTTATAAACAGGTATTGATATATTACTTTCTTACTATGAAAAAACAAATAAACAAGCACTTACCAAAACTATAAATGTTATTTTTTTTTTTGTAGGACTGTCAAAATTAATATGACGCGGAAACCACGAAAGGCAATAATATTGTCAACCGTCAGTTGCGGGATACGGCGGAAAACAAAAACAGCTGTCATCGTATGAATAAAGCTTATTACTCGAAATATCAGAATTAAACGAAGAAAAGAAAACCTAGTTATTGCCTACGTAAGTCTTATTGTCTTATTGACAAAATATCACATTTATAAATTTCATTAAAATTTGCATTTGATTTAAGATTTACCCACCGGAAACCGCATATGGAGTGTTTTACGGATAAAATAACTAAAATCATGACCGTCCGCAGATGTTAGTATGTGGTACAACATGGATTAGAATGGCCTAAAGCAATAGGGGAGAGTATGCTAAAATATCTTAAGTTTTATCTTTGTCAATTTGGACTTGCTCTTGTCAAACTGGATATTGTGAGGTAATATCTACTCTACTATTTTCAATAATAAAGGAATGAAAGCTTTCTTTAATTTTTTTTTAAAATTTAGAAGTTGACCTGATCGTAATTTAAAACAAGCCTGAGATTTCCTTTAAAGTGGGTAACACCGCCATTGACTAATAACAGGTAAGGTCATCTCAGTAGAAAAAAAATGATATTTTTGGTTTTATTTTTATTTTTACACAATTATGTCAAAACACTGAAATCTAGTAAATTGACTATCAATCAAAGTAAAGTTTCAGTCATCTTAAACTTGAGCTTCTTAAGTGCCATTAGCTCTAAAAAGCAGATGAAATATGGCGTTCACTCACAGACTGGGCTTTCTGCAAGGTTTGTGTGAACCGAAACGAACATCCTGAGTATTTTTTTTCCTTTATTTTTTTTTTTCTTAAGTTCACTGAGGAAACATCTATTTCTAGTATCTGTCTCCGGGCGATTCGGTCATGCTTTTCTGCAAAACACACATGGGGGATCAACTTAAAAGTAGGCCTACATTTCTTTAAGTTTTATCTTTTAAATTTCACTTGTTTAGGAATGGAAATTAAACAAATAAAAAATGTCAAGCCGGTTTATTTCTACCCACATACAAAAAATATTTTTGTTGCTCCTTTTCAAAATTAGTAAACAACAAATTTTTAGGTGTTGACATTAATTACGTCTCTAGACAAACAAGTTGGGCCAACTAATGGTTATGCATAGAAATAATGTAAATCACAGTAAGTGTTACACTTGACTGCATTTTGTTTGTAGCCTGAAAACTACAATTTAACTTGCTGTCTTGGACATAAGGGCACCGCCATTGTTTACTTGTCTGTCCCCCTGTCTTAACGACTATTTTCTTATCAGATTTGAGGTCATTGGTGTGATATAGCTGTGAAAGTTTTACTGCAAACATGACACTTCGCACCTAAATTTCAACCTTTAAACCATGTTAAAAAATGCACAACTAAAAAATTGAACAGATGTTTCAAGTCGAAAGTGATTAAAAGACGAAGACAACGAAATTTCTCTTGTCAATAGCTCTAATTTTTAAGCTCCCAGCTCACTTTCATTTGCTCCTAATCCCAAAATGGACAAATTACCCTCCCATCCACGCCCACGGAACGTGCCCTGAGGGGAGAGATACGCCTGAGGCAGGAAGAGGAAGTAGACCACGTGATACGAACAACCACTAATCACCCTGCCTATTGGCCACCTGTTTTTGATGGACCAATCAGCGCGAGGATGCATCTCTTGCTATCAAACTGTGTTCGCTTAGTTTAGAGCACGCTGCTGTTGCTGTCCGACCTGTAAAAATTTGTAATCATGAACTGAGAATTTCAACGATGGCATTTTCCATTCGGTTAGTGTGGATTTCAATTGTAACGCTCGGCGTCAATTTATCGTGGATACACGCTAATTGGATGTGAGTAAATAGACTTTTCATTCTTATTAAAAATTACCTGATTAATAAATGTAGGATAAATTCTGTTTTTAGACTCTTCTCTACCCCCTGTTTTGCAGGGGATGAGAAGTGAAGCGGGGTGGGCTGATAATAGGGTTTCTTTGACCCTGTCGGCTTCTTTACCCCCTCTTGCGCCTCCCTTCTTCGCCAAACACCCCTTAAGAAAGATGATCTTGATCTGATCCCCCTTCATTTTAACGGCAAAAATTAGTAGTTAGTGTAATTAGAAAACACTTTGCGAGTTGAATGATATTTTTTTTTTTAAAAAAGTGATAAAATTTCATTTCAATTCAAAAGTTTTTGTACAAATGAAGCGAATTGTGGTGTTGCTGAGTGAAAAAATTTCACTTCTCAGTCAAAATATCTCAATATTGAAGTGATGCAAACAAAATATTTTCTAAGGAAGTTCTTTTATTAAAATTAAAAACAAAATTGAGCATGAGGAATGGAGAAATGAACCGTGGGTGTGCTTGACAATAACTTTAACCAGAATGGATTTCAGCTTGCAAAATTGCAATATTTTTCGTAGAAAATTTTTTTTTTTCACTATATTTTAATATGACTTTGGGCGCGTAAGTTCTCGTTTATCGACCACATGATTAATTATTTACATGTCAGACAATTCATCTACATAAATAAATTAGAATGGGGTTGGGTGGGTATTTTTTGATAAAGAATAACGTGTAATGAAGTTTTTATACGTATTAGATTGACAATTTTGTATAAATCTTTTGAGTTTCTAAATCTAAATATTGATTTACAAAATTTTAGGTCAATATCAAATTTCTTTAAAATGGGGAAATTATCGGCAATAATATCTAATCGAAATAGGAAATTTCTGATTATTTTTCCATGTAATTTAAATAATTTCATCTTTTATGGAAATGACAAACTCTTATCTCTTTCACCTAGTAAAATATTTATTAGTGATGTTTCAGATTTAGTTTGAAAATTTAGATTCTCAGTTTAATTTCGTATAATTTGTGTGAAATCCGCATTCCTTGGAGAGCCAGAAAGTCATTTAATTGCAGGTAAATCACCTAGATGTAGTAACACGAACCGTGAGTGGTGATAATGTAGCTAGATAATAACGTGGAAAAAAAATATTGCTTGATGAGAATTCTGATGAAGCTTTGTAATGGAGATGTACTGTTAAAAAATGATCATAAATTAAAATTACCGAGAGAAAAAACTCTACAAAGTAAACAAACACTAAAAATTTTTGAACGTAGCTGTATAAACCCTCGTATAAAAGAAGGAAAAAATGTTTTTCATGGTATTTTTTGTTTTCAATTTTTTTTTTTTTCGTTTTGGCAACTGAGTTCTTTCTTGACTTGCTTAATTCCCAGAAATTGTTTTTTAAAAATATAAAAAGCCAGATGATGCAATATTTACGATGAAATTTATTCTGATTTTTTCCTCTGGCTCATTAACTGAATGATGATTAGGCGATTATAAATTAAGACTGAGATTTAGAAAAAGAACTGAAATTTCTTTGTAAGCTCCTTAAAAAGTTTAACAGTATACAGTACAGTCGAGTTGTATTTACTTCTGGTAATTTATAAATCGATGTTCATCTACCTGAAATGGTTGGAGTAAAAATTTTATCAAGCCCCAAAAATTCAGAAATTATTTAATGTATCAATTATTTTTATTTTTATTCTAAAAACTACAGTTTCCTGCACTTGGGTCAATGTACTAGTTTTTTTCATATTTGGGTTATCATTTTTCAAAAATTGAATTTTGAAAAAAAAGGCTTTCCGAGTTAAAATCAAAATCAAAACCAAAAATTTTGTAACCTAAGTTTTTATAATAAGCAAATGTCTTTTTTTTTCTTGCAATTAAGTCAATCGGTAGCCACCTCTTGATAACCAGCTTAGTGGTGATAGAGGTCTATGCTAGCGACAAATTACCACCTAAAAGCAGCCGTGGGTTGAGATAAGGGTGGGTTGTCGGAGGGAAAAGACTTTAAAAGGCTTTGGTTATTTATAATGGGGTGGTTCACTGGCTTGGCATCTAAGCAATCTCATTGTATCAAGATGAAAAAAAATTATTTTACAATTTTCAACTGCCAAACATGTAATTAATTTACGTAATGCAGTCTCGAAATAATTTCGCTAGAAGTGGAATTTATAAATATATACAAACTTGTCAAAGACTTATTTTGTATTTTGTTCTCGTAAATGTCACATTTTGAAGAGATTCCAATTCATCTGAGAAGAGAAAATCTGGGGGTTTGTACTGTTTTCATTCGTACAAACAAAATATGCGAAGAAAATCTTAAATCCCAAAAAGAATATCCAAGAAACACTTGCAATTCGGATGTAAAATTGTTACCTCAACTTGCCCATGCGAAACTGCAATTATGGTGCTTGAAATATAAAATGTATAGACTTCTAATTCATTTAAAGACAACCCCGTCCAAAAATATTTCATCGCTTTATTATCATTTTTAAAAATTTTCACATCTTACAAGTTTTGTACGTGAATATTAACTGCAGGAAAAGCACAACAATCAGACGAAATTTGTAAAGAAAAGTATACAATTTTAATGCCCATGAATCACCTACATTCTCAAATTATCATGTTTATGATCAATACTTCTTGCGTGCTTCATAAACGACAATTCCTTGTGTCAAACAGCTCATAAAAACATGTTACTATACATTATTTAAACCATCAAACATCATCTTTACATTAATGGTTCTGTCAATAAAAATTTCCTCAAAAACATCCGCTTCTTTCTTTTAAATTTGGATCAATTTATTGCAACTTCAAAGCCTGAGAAAAATAAACCGCAGTCGGCAAAGTCTTGATATCGCATTTCATGACGGTTGGGGATGGGTAAATCTTAAAAGGTTTTTATGATCACAGTATTATGTATCGCTAACATGTGTACAGATGCGCTTAAACTTTTTGAGGTTTTACATATTTCATTTCATTTTTTCTGTGTTTGTAGGTATCTAGGTATGGTTGGCGTTGCACCGCCTCCTGAGCCGAAAATAGAGGAGAATGTGAATTCTTTGAACTCTGTGTGCACAACTGTACCTGGATTGGTCACGCAACAGCTGCACGTTTGTGAATCGAATCCTCACGTGATCAGTGCCGTTTCTGAAGGAGCTAGACGTGGTATTTTTGAGTGCCAATACCAGTTCCGGCACGAACGATGGAATTGTACTACTATTAACACGGAGAATGTCTTTGGATATACGTTGACGCGAGGTTTGTTCTGTTTCATATTAGGCAGAAATACGTTTCTTACGATTACTTTAAAAGTGGTTTGAATGAACTGTGGTTAGGTAAAGATTTAGCAGTATGCAAATCTCCAAATAGTAATATTGATAAAATATATTGTAAGAGGTGTTTAAACTCTTACTTTTTAAAAATTGAATACTTGATGTAAAGTCAAATGAAACATTTCTGATCCTAGTAGGGTTAATGACCATGTTTACTGGCTCCACTGATTGACCTAAAAATTTTAGGACAAAAAAGTCTGCAAGCCTAAAGAAAAGTCCCCGAATGTTAGTTTTTCCTTTTCTAGAGGTTTTGCTGTTTAATTTCGCAATATGTACTAGATGTTATTGCGCTGAATACATTTAAATGTGCAAAAAGTCTAGCAAAACGTAGCTAATGAAACATGTTAGGGTGTTTGGCGTACACATTTTTATTACTGACTTACAACAGCCCTACCCTCTGTAACCCGCACTTATTTAAATTTACGATAGTAAATTTGGGATGATAGTTACAATAACATGATACCCAGTTTCATTTCATTCTCCAACTCTTATTCGATTTATAATGATGAATTCCTCTATTAAATTTATCCTTTTCGAACAAAATTTTGACTCCTCCTTTTTTTTTACAAATTAAGTGTCTTGTCTTTCCTTTTCTTTTCACCATTAATAGGCAGTCTTTTCCATTTTTTACTGAAATTTTTACACTTTAGCCTTTTAAAATTTCGGAAACCACTAATTTTGGTGTCCTGTAAACCTATGCGTAAACTCATCTCAGCTATCAATTTTTGGGGATACTTTTTTGTACTGTTGATATCCTTGTGCTTACAAGAGACTAATTACACAGCTCCCCTGCTCTAAATAATAATTTAGAAACTTAGAAATTCTAATTACACATCTCCCCTGCTCTGAATAATAATTTAGAAACTTAGAAATTTAGAAATTTAGAAATTTTCGATTGGGTTTTCTTATCTAAAGTTTCGGTTTTTATTTATTATTTATTTTTTGATAATTTGTACAAGTTGTCTATAAATTACTTATTTAAAAAAGCAATAATTTACAACGTCTTAAACTCAATTTGTAGGTAGTAGAGAGACTGCTTTCATATACGCAGTGACAAGTGCGGGAGTGGTTCACGCAATAACTCAAGCCTGCAGTTCAGGTAATCTCACAGATTGTACATGTGACAACTCTTATCACGGACGCCGGACGCCAGATGGATGGAAATGGGGTGGATGCAGGTAAATGAGAGTCATTAATACTCTTTAAACCGATTAATCATTTCATTAATGAAATGCAGCGACAATATTTTGTACGGAGTGAGATTTTCTCGTGATTTTGTCGATGCTCCAGAGAGAATAAAACATCAGAAGAGTCGTAATATTCGGAATATGATGAACCTGCATAATAATGAAGCTGGTAGACAAGTAAGCTGTATTTTCGTTTGTAATGAATTTTCATTTAATTGCTGGTAAAATAACCTTTCGGTCGTTTTTTATAAAACAATTTGATTATTTTTAAGTATTTTTAATACGTTAAAAGTCCTGAGAATAATCATGTCGGAAACGATTTTAGCAACTTTAATTGCCAGAGCAGGAAAACCAAGCTATAAAATATTTAGTTGCAAGACCGAATAAAGGCATTCTTACTGGTAACTAATACGTTCTGATAACTTTGATGGTCTTCGTTGCCAAATAACTAGGGCTTTTTTGCTCTTATTTCTTTCATCTTGTTGGTCAAACTTAAAACTTACCACAATGCCATTCACTATGCAGTTTTAGTGGGCTTAACTCAAGATAGTTATTGTAATGCTGTTAAGTTTACTGTGTCTGGCCACTGAAAGGCAATAAACATTTTACATTGCTAATGCAGGGATTTCTTCTTGTGCTACTGTATGCTCTGTATAAAATTTTAAACGTATGTTGTGTCTGTGAATTTAGTGTTCAGTAAAATCCTGGTATAATCGAGTTATATGAGAAATCTCAATTTAAATTAACAAAATTTTCATTACGCGTTGTTCTTTTGAAATTTCAAGAACTTACCATCAAACTTTTTAAAAATTATTCATATTTCACATTCTCAAACCTTTTCTCAAAATTTAATTAAAAAGTTTTACTATATTAAATTTCAGGCTGTATCTCAGCTAATGCGCATGCAATGCCGTTGTCATGGTGTATCAGGATCATGTGAATTAAAAACATGTTGGAGGACAACGCCATCATTTAGTGAAGTTGGTGACTTTCTTAAACACAAATATGAGAGCGCTGTTCAAGTGATGCCCAAATCACGAAAAAATCTTCGGCCCAGAGATAAAGTGAAGCGAAAGGTGCCCCTATCAAAAGACGATTTGGTTCACATCCACAAATCGCCAAATTACTGCCTCAGGGATCCTAAGAAGGGAATTCTGGGTACCACAGGACGTTTTTGTAATAGAACATCAATTGGGCCACATAGCTGTGACCTTTTGTGTTGTGGACGTGGCTACAACACGCAGATTGTGAAACACGTGGAAAGATGTCACTGCAAATTTGTTTGGTGTTGTTCTGTGAAATGCAAATCTTGTGTAACTATGATTGATGTCCATACCTGCAAATGAAACAACTATTGTGATGATTATACTTTGTCAAAAATTTTTAAACAATGTTGTCATTGCAGTAATTTACATCCAATTTAAAAAATATTATAATAGACATTCTATTTCAGTATTGCAGTGATAAATTTTAGTATGTATGTCTGGCAACATTCAAGAACAATTCAATTTTTTAAAGGCATGAATATACTTCAGTAAGTGACCATGTGAAACTCATCGAATTTTTTTTAAATACTGTCCTATTTTAACATTGTAACATTCAGCCATAGTCACACTGTGAAAAATATAATATGTATTTTTCAATATTTCTAACCAATTCAATTTCAGGATAATGCCCATTTATTATGACTGAGCGAATTCGTAGAAACTAGGGTAAGGGGAGATTCGTTTTCTAAAGAATCCGATTTCTTTGAATTAAGACGGCCTAAAACCTTTGACAGAGAATAACTTGGGGGTTCTACAAGCACTTCAACTTCATTAACTTCGGCCTAGCAAATGAACGTGAAGTGCTCAGAGAACTGCTTTTTTGAGCCCGTCGGAAAAGCTTATTGTAGCTATAAAATGGTTGTACTAAAAATGAGACCATGTTGAACATGCTGTTCAAATGAAGTTGTAGATTTCTATTTGTAAAAGCGGTCGCGAGAGGCAGAATACAACTTTAGCAGTTTACTAAAATCGCAAAAAAAAAAAAAGAAAAAAAAATTGGCCAACTTTATTTGGAATTCTTAGTAGCATTAACTCTCAGTCTAGCTCTGTCATGTTGTACGTATATCATAATAGTGACTTTGTCCTGCCTTTAATGTAATTTTGCGTGTATTTATGAATAGGCATGTAATAAGTTTTTATCCAACTGTTGTAGATGCCTGACAATGATTTAATAGAGATGACTTTGAGTTTTAATATTTTATTTGTAGGAATGATTTTTTTATGTATTATATAATTGTCTAAAAAGGGTGTACATTAAATTTTATTAATTTTAAAAAAGTTCGAAATAAGTTTTACGGTTTTACGTAGGTAAAAAAAAATGTATACTTCCATGATAAAACGGGCAAGAAAAATGCTTTTTTTATACATCAGTTCACTGGAAAGCAAGATTGGAGAGTAACTATGTCAAAGATATAGGTCTGTATATTTATTAATTTTTTGTTTTTCAATAGTTTGAATTTAGCGCGCTTTGGTGCTTTAATTCACCACTAGGTTGCAGTAAACAACAGACGCGATATTTGTAGTTTGTACTGTGTTGTGACGTTAAATAACACCCTTAGCACAGACTTTGTCACAAAAATTGAATGGCATATCAACATAAATCCGGAGCATGCCATGGTATGTACCTATTAATAATTAGTGCTTGTTTTGTTTATGTTTTTCATTCATACGATTAACTTCATTTTAATTTTTAGGAGATAAAACCAACAACTTTGTAAGAAAAAAAAACGTCATGATGAAATGAACAGCATGAATCTTGTGTTAGAAAAAAAGCTTGTGAATTGTCCTCAAGGTGGTCTATACTGCAAAATGCTTTAGAGTTATACAATAATTGGTTGGTTGAATCAGAGTAAACTTTATTGCATTCAAAAGATTATTATTCAAAAATTTGCTTTAATTTTTTTTCAGACTTTGTGTCTGGCTGTTTTGTGGCCAAGAGATGAAGGAATTGATTATCCAAAGCCAACTGTTCATGGTATAAAAGATTTACTTTCCACAAACTTCGTAATCTAGCCAACTAGTTGGTATTAGTATAGTTTTTCTAACCATAAATTTGTCAATTTAACTTAGGCTTTATTTTGTTATTCCTAGAGAAATTATGAACATAGATTCAACAGGAAGAGAATCGCCTTATTCCAGACCCAATATGTAAATTGTTCATTTGCCACCTTTTTCATAATTAAAAAAAAAAGAATTAAAATGGCATGTCGATTGCATATGGTAAAATATTACGAAAATAGGTCCAAAAGGTGCTGATTTTCAAAAGCTGTTTTGTGCGACACTTACCAAGCAAGAGCAGAACTTCTAAACTTCCGCCATCAAGACCATTTAAGTTCAATATTGTCCATCGAGAAAATTTGCAGCCATGTCATGTCATGTGAAACGAATATTGTAGATTGAAATGGCAGAACAAAATACAGTAGATATTTATAATTGAGCAGTCGTTTTGTAAAACAGTGTACTGATAATTTTTTTTTTAGGCTGAGTTTGAAATCGGACCCACTCACCTTACAGCTGAATCTTATTTACCCAAAAATACCTTTTGGAGACCGCTTTCGTCTTAAATGTTCAGAAAATTAGGAGGTGCAATCCTGGGTCAACAAATGAAGGTAAATTCTAAATTCTAAATTTCATTATTGGCTGCATGCGTGAAATGACAACTTGTTTTTTTACATAAAAAAATAATGATATAACATTCATTAGCTGCCTGTAAGTAATTTTTGAAGCTTAGTAGCTTGTTGCTGGAATTAACTATTAGCTAAAATCTATCGGAATCAAGCACAAAACCAGTTTTAAGTTTTGTTTCAGGAAGTTAGCGCAAACTGACTTATCCTTATAACTTGGAACCTATCCTGTAGTTAAGGAGAGTCTACAGGATGCCCAGAAAACAGACTTTGAATCTAACAATTTGGTTCTGTGCATCGCCCACAGATTTTCATAAGTACAGGAAAAGCTTTGCAAGTCAAAGTGCGCAAACTTCTAATGTATTTTGCTCTTACTTAAATGACTTTTATGAAACATTAAGATGAAAACAAAAGGACAGGTACATATGACGGTTGATTACTCACAGCAAGTAACGCCGTTCTTGAAACAGTATACATTGGGTAAGAACGACAATTTGGGCTACACAGAAGAAAGAAATGGGGCTAAACGTATCAAATAGCTACTAAAGCAGTAATTTAATATAGCATTGTCATCCAAAGTAAACAATAATGGTTAAAATAAGTGCAACTAACTGAAGCAAACCTCTTTCCATTTGGCTTCCTGAAGGAGATTAAAGTCAACCTCCTGAGGAGAAACCAACTGGAATTCGTATCAATGTACTTAGTAAACGGTCAACCATTTATTTTTATTTATTTATTGAAATTTTTGTTTATTACAATTGCTAATTTTTCATTTACTGTGTTTGAAACAACACGATCAAATACGTCAGGAATGTTCCTACGACCTAGAAATAGTAACATGTGCATGTTATTTTCCGAACAATCGGTTTTTTCGTATTGGTATGTATAAAACTACAAACTGTAAGAATCGATCCTTTAGTGATGATAAAGAAACCAGAGACGGTAATTCCTACGGGTTGCAAAGAAAATTGATGAAAGAATATTTGGTTAGCAGACACTGCAATCAACTATTAATTAAAAAAAGTGTTTTTTAAAGGGCAGAATAGTTTTGAAATTTTATGACCTGACGGTGTTGAATAAATGACGTCAAGTTTGTAATGGAGGCTGCAGTAACTTGAGCCTAAAAATCAAAGTGCAGTTAATCCTTGTTTATATTTAAAATTATTAACCTACCACAGAAAAGGTCATATTGAATGTTTCCCTTTCTCTTTCATTCTCTCTCTCTCTCTCTCTTTATATTTATTATATCTAGTATACACTTTTCTTATGAACTGACTAAAAAAATTATTATTTAAAACTTAGCATTCGGAATGATACTAAATTTATGACATTTTTGATATTATTGATAATTGTTCAATCTTTAATTCTGAATCCGAATAGAATTTTATTGGAGCAACGAATGCTAATTGAGAATAATTATGTGTTGTGAAATCGTCAGTTGAAATATTAACTAATCAAAATATAAGTATCCGGAGGGTGAGCAATTTTGGGTTTTGAGTTCAAATTTAGAATCGTAACTTTCACGTTTAAAAAAATGGTGCAAATACATTCCTTGCAGTTAGTAAATATTTATCCTCGGTAATGTCTTCTGGAAACTTTGAAAAATGTTTTAAAGCTGGGTAAAAATGGTATACAAAGTGCACAGTGCACCTTGAGTGTAAACAAAATCTTAAATAGGTTGTACACTCTAAAATGCGTTTGCAACAACACATTTTAAATTTAATTCAACCAAAATTTGGTTGATATAAATTTAAAATATTATTAAACGGTTTTTTAGAGTCTAGATTACTAGATTCCCCTTTTTAAAATAGCAAATAAATTCAGTTATGATGTAAGAAGTTATGGTTTAAAAGGATAACTAAAGTATAAATTATATCAAGAGTATGCCAGTGAAGAAAGGAATGGTCAGGTAGGGGTTTGATAAAAAGCCTTATTGCAATAATATGTAGAAACTTTCTGTACCTTTGCTTATTGCATAACCTAACTTATATATGCTTTCTGTTCCATTCAGAATAGTGAGCATAAATTGACTCAGAAAAATTTATCTGTACAGATAAAGCTCTATAAGTTAACTATCGCATATTAATATATAGGATAGGAGCTGTGTTATAAATTATCTGTACAAGCCGGTCCTTAATAAAATAAGATTAACACCAATGATCACATAGCCTAGATATCTGTAAATAAAGAGTTTGCGAAAACTTCTTTGTATACTAAAAAGACAAGGTGTATTCAAAAACTCGTAACAATATTGCAAATTCGCAAGTCCATAGAAGAAATATTTTAAACATCGCTAATAATAACATTAATTCTATGAACTTTCAAATTTGATATTACTCATAATCCTTTTTCAATACCCCACCTGTATGATAAAGGACAAAGCAAGGTATTACCTGATTATTCACATTTGCTGCATTATTGAAAACAGTCAGTAGTAAATAGATCTCTGGTAGTAAATGAAATATCAAAATAGGTAGCAAATACTCTCCAACTATTACAATTCTTAAAAAGAAGCACACATAAGCAATTTCAGTGGCAATCATTATAGCCAACAAAGGATTAAATAGATTGTTAATTTCATTAATCCATTTCTCAATTTTGTGAAAATTCATATGGTAACTTGAAAGTTTTTGGTTTGTTATAGGTAAATTGTCAAGCATAACACGTCTTATACTCCAATTGAGATGGTCAAAATGGTTTGTTAATAAATGACATAAATGGATAAATAGTAATTTGAACAAGCAATTAAAAAAATTAGTTGTTAGCCACCAACTAATGTCAGCAATTGTCATTAGTGCAGTAAGCTTGTCAGAAACGTCATTGCCATAAATGTCTAAAGCAAATGAAACAACATCTGCTATACAAGAAATTAGTGAAGTAGTTATCACAAAAATCAATAACTTCACCAAATAATTCCAAATACGTTTCACTTGATATTCAGATAACACTTTCAAGAGTGTGGTCAAGTATTCGGAAAACTTGTCTTGTTTTTTATATAACAAAATTAGTGTAACTACAGATTGAATCCAATATGCGCACAGAGCCAACGTGTAACTAACGGTTATCACCGAATAGTTATTCATAGCGTTAATAATGCTTAATGCAAACAATGCACCATTGGAAGAAATTTGAATCAAAGCAAAAATGCTAAAACACCAAAAGCACTGCTCGTTATTATTAGTAAGCAAAGAACCTGAAATATTTAGTCCAAACAACTTATATAAACGCTCCCATAACCGGTTAATTTTCAGGCGATTTGGTGATTCTGAGTCCATTTCAGAAAAGAGATGAAAATTTCAAGTTTACGATAGAACTGGCTTCGGTATTGAATAGTCTGGAGTCTGTAGGTAACTTGCTGTCCTTCATGTGAATTTATTAAAGGAAATAGTGCGGAAACGTGTGGCGGGTTAGTGATCTTGATACGCTAGACATGCCCACTAACTATTATTACCTGAAGTAAATCAATCTTTAAAAATAGCAAGTCATTAAAATACCATGAAAATGGAATCAATAAGAGTATTTACCCGTTTGTTTATCCAGTGGTTGGTAATAGAACGTTACGTTTCTGTAAGATCAATGTAAAGTGCTTGGCTACTAGCTATAAGCACTTTACATTGATCTTACAAAAGCTATTTTTTTTTTAGAAAAATGAGCTTTTGATATAAATAATGAAAAAGCAATGCTTTATTTCCAAGATTTATGTGCAGTTAAATTTATGAATAGTTACGTGCATGAACCTAAGCACGTCATTCAAACCGAAGCAAGTGTTTGTTGCTATATATAAATTTGCAAAAAAAGTTTTCGTTGTGCAAATTTATGAAAAGTGAAATCGATGACAAAGCAAATATTTTATGTTACCTTAAAAAATATGGATTTCGTCATTGCTTAAATCTGAACTGACAAAATTTTGTCACAAGTAATAGTTAGGACTAATGGGTAAATGAAATTAATGTTCTTTGCTAAGTTGATTGCAAAGGCAATTCGCACAGCCTTGCAGGTAAGCCCATTCTTTGATGAAATGACGGCAATTACAAATATAAGGCGTGTTGGCTTGATAGCTGACATTGTTACACTCTCGGTGGTCTTAGAAAATGAGAACTAAAATTATTCTATACTACATTGCGTTACAATAATCGGAGTGGTTACTATTGGCACTAACACCCCTATTCGGCTGCTACAAGTAGTAACAAGTTTTAAGCCCCAAATGTGCATTACATGCCCAACTCTACCACGTTAAGGTTAAGGTTGTTTAGGTTCGGCAGCATTACTACTGGCAGCAGCCTAGTAGTAACGCAGTTGGCCTTCCATAAAAAAATCTCAAAGCAAAGCAGTATGTATCTTAATAATAGGAATTAATGCAAAGCCCTTTTTGTAATCCAGCACCCATACTATTCTCTAATTAATAAGAGTCTAGGGAACAAGCGACTTGTACAGGTCGTTGTTCTGCACATATAATATTCAACAGTGTACCATCTGTAATCTAGGGAGTATTGAATAAAGAGAAGGAAAGCGCCTTGAGCGATGTAACTTACTGTACATGAAATTAAACTGCTTTGTTCTTGTAATAACAATTTTATCTAACTTTTCATCCTCTTCGCTCCAATCGATTGGTTATAGTTTCAGAGCTATCATTTTATTTGCAGATCTTCACAAAGTCGTAAAAAGAATGAGATTGTAAATATTATCAAGCAGTCAAATGTTGTCATAGGGGGACTTGTTGGGAACAAAGTTAAATGGCTAATGTGAAGTGTCATTTCAATAGTAGGGGACCCCTCAGGGGTAGATAAGAAGGGGCTGTCATTGCATCAGTTAGGAATAAAAGAGGAACTGTCATCTTATCCATTGCGTTTGCAGGATTGGAATTGTCATGCAGCTTCAGAAACAAAACTAATTATAGAAACAACAATGGCAAAAGTGTTTTACTAAAATATCCTTCATAAAGCCTATTTCAGAAGACTTTTAAATTTAAGATGTCAGATAAAAAAAAAAAAAAAAAAAAAACTTTTAATTCTCGAGAATGGAAGTAAATCTAACTTTTTTTTAAAAAGTTGTTTCATTTTTTAAGGCTTTGCCTCCAAAATTATAAAAGTTAAAAAGTTTTAATTATTTTCTATTTGCCGCCAGTCGAAAAAAATTTTTGCCAGTCCTGCCTTTCCTGCAGAATTTTAGATGGGGTGGCTAATAGTTAATTATCACAGGGGTGTGACATTCCACATGTGGGAAAGGCTGTAATGCACCCGAAAAATAAAAAAAAACCATTTTATTATATTGTGAGTATTAAAATTTTAAATTTGTGTCCTTCATTGAAAGAAAACTTTTTAAGCTCGTATTTTTTGCCAGTGAATTTTTATTTTTTTAATTGTACAACATTATAAAATTACTTCTTAAACTGTACCATTTTGGGGAAGCTATTGAAATATATAAAATCAATAGTTTAAGGGAATTCAAGATGGTGCTGTGTGGTAATATTTAATTAACTATGTGTCAATGTAGCAACTAGGAAAAATTTAAAATCTTAGGCAGTGTATTTTTAAAGCTTTCAGAAGCTTTTTTTAAAGTAGTAAAACAATCCTGAGCTTTTATTTTTTACAGTTTATACAATTTACACAATTGAAACGACTTATTTAACTATTTATAAACCTGTCATGTTAATGAACAACAGGGTTTCTTATTTAATCTATCAGCCTATTACTCAGAGCACTTAAATTAATAAATTCAGTTTGAAAGCTGCCCATTTGATATTTTTAGCATTAATACAGTACATGTATAATAGTTCAAGATGATATTGGGTTGTGTTGTAAGTAATTCGAGCTTGCTCTAATCAATTTTTTTTTCTGATATACGGAACTAGGGAACAACTTTAACTTGTTGCAACAACTTACGAAACCATAAATTTATTTAAAAAACTTTAGGTACATTGTCTTTGTTGTAATAGTTATATAAAAAAGGTATAAATTTTTGAAACCTGAAGTTACTGAACAGTTGTTTTCTTATGAGAAAATTAAAACTGAAATCTATTTATGGCTCATAACTACAATTCATAGGCCAAGGTGAAATTGAAGTGATATTATTATTTGGTACCATCAATGTATTAAAGGCGGTTTACTTTGATGTTACTTGTTTAGCAAATCTACAATCTAGGTTTTCAAGCTGAGTAATTTAAGACGTTTTGAAAGTTTAATTAAAAAAAAGTAAGCAGTAAATCAGTTTCAAATTAGGATCTTGATGTAACCAAGTTTCAAGTAAAATAATCGTAGGCAAATTATGTAAAGCTACAACTTTTAGAAATTTTATTATTTGTGATTTATAATATCAAAAATTGAATCAAATTAAGAATTTCAATTTAAAGTTAATAGTTAAGCTGACGAATGCTACAAAATGTCAAAATTTTAAGCTATTCACCGCAAGATGAGAATTTACGAGTTGAATAAACAAAAATAGGCTTTGGAGTTCCAGTAAATCTGTCGTCAGAAGGAAAATGTAAAAGTTAGCCAAAGCATTGCTTTGGTAACTTTTGCAACACTTAAGATAACTTTTATTAGTTTCGTGTGAACTTGTAACAAGGATTTGAGATTAGACCATTGTTTCTAGATAATACAGTGACATATGATCTTGATACTAAATTTAGAGTTGCAATTTCCTTTAACTCTCGTTTGTTGCAAGAGATGAGCCAAATTGATGATTCAATTCATGGCAAGTTAACATTTAAAGAGAAGAGAACAGGAGATCGTTAAAATGAAAATGTGAGCAAATGTATCTTTGTCATTTTAAAATAACCTCAAAAAGTTTTTATTTTATTTAAGGTGAATTAATTTTTTTTTATCTTACTGCTTAAGTTTATTAAACACACTTTTATCTCTCCTTGGTATATGAAAATTATGTTAGTAGAGCTTATTCTTCTTCTTCTTTAAAGCGACAACTCATTCCTCTGCCGTTGTCAAAACATCTAAGAATGAGCAATCTCTAAATATTGTCTTAAAACAAAAAGTAGTGCAGTAAAAATATGTCTTTAAGGATTTTGCCAACGTGTGTATCATCACATATTGTTTTCAGTGCAAAGGTTTAGATATTTTTTCAACACATAATTTGTTTTTACTATAGTAAATTAATACTTTTCGAAACGTAAAACACTCCAAAAAACATGTTGGGTTTGTTTGTCCTAACAGATTCTTTTTGCGTTGTTAAAAATGGGCAAAAATCGCAGTTTGTACGAATCCGAAATATATATCCTTTCATTTTAATTTATGAACTACTCTTTTTAAAGTGCTGTGACAACAGTTTAGGACTTTTCGCCATTATTGAAACAAGAATCTGATTGGTTACTATTAATCTGTACGGTAGGGGTACCCTACAGTGCACTTATAGTTTAGATTTGAAGGCTTAATGATGTATAAAGTTAAACGGACCCTTCCTTAATATCAAAAAACTAGTAACATCAAAATTTATTTGTTTTTTAAAAAAAGGGTACACTTAAATAAAAATACGTGAAATTATAGAACATCTTTGTAGTCTTTCACCTTCAATATTACTGTAGGCTCATGCGAGACCCTTCCTTTAAAGTTATCTTTTATCGAATACCTTAATTTAACAATTAATTCCAGCAATTGAAGTAAAGGGTTAAAGAGCAAAAGTATCTGGTAAGGATATATGATTTGATTGTGTAGCTATTACAAATCTGGTAATTTGTAGGAAAATTTTTATCCCACACATTATCGTGTGATCTCCCCAGTGTATATCTTCCATTCTTATCATACTGTGACCCCTTGTAAATAAGCAAACTTGACTTCAGGTTCATCTGTAACTATTATAATTTCGTTGTTATAGGTTGCTCCAGAGGGCTGCAGTTGTCGTTCTTGGCATCACACTTTCACCCGAGTCAGATGATAACAGCATTCGCTTCTATAAATGGATTTATCAAGTGGAAAAAAATATAAGAATTTGACCTCGAAAATTCAAATCCTTCTAAAACTGTTTACGTATCACATTTCTGTGTAAGTATGACCTGATCTAAGGTTACATAAGGAGTGAATTTGTACTTGTTGAATGTAGAGCCATCACACCTTCACATGCTGTATTTATTTTGGAATCTTGCCCAGAAAAAACTGGGCATTACTGTAATAATGATTGGAGCATCCAGCTGGACAACAATTTTTTTCACTCTGCATCTGAACTGAGGTGACCTTCAATTGTGAAAAAATGAATAATCAGAAATAAAATATCTCGAGCAAGTTTATGTCAGTGAGTTTTCAAAAAATAGTATGGCCTTTGAATTAATTGATATAATTTTCTTGTTAATTACGTTTCATCCTCTTATCTAGTGGACAAGGAAGGCGGCATGAGTCAAATAGAAGGCGCCAACTAAACACCTCAAATCTCCCCTCGTGTGTTGAAATGGAGCGAACCAACGTGGAATAACCTATGAAATTCTGTTAGAACTTAGATCCACCTGGACGAGGTATCACGAAACAGCAGTTTGCGGCCTCGCCCATAAGTGAGGTAAGTGGACGATGAACGTGGGAATATGAACTTTTTGTTAGGGTAAAGAAAGTATGAGCGATGAATTTTAATTTTTTGAAATTCTTGTTTCCGAAAAAATGTTTAAAATGAGAATATTTAGGTTGTTGAGCTGTGCAAATTTTTATAATGGAGATTGTACTAATCTGGGTTTAATATCGAATAGGTCTAGTTTATTAAAGTGTGATAAGTGTGACGGTTCCTTTAGTTGTAAAAGTTGTGATGTCATTATGTTGCATAAAAATGTTTGCTATTTTCAGTTGACCACTTTTAGGTAAAAAAAATGCTAAGGGAAGTTTTTTTTTCACATAATTATGTTACAATCAGGAAAAAATACTTGTTTTTAAATAATTATTTTCATTTTCAAAAGCTTTTTTTCCTGGTTTCCACAATTTGTTTATCGTTTGAAGTTCTGATTTAACAGCTTAGATGAAAAATGATTATCAGAAGATTGAAAAAAATTCTATTTTTTTTTTTTTTTTAAGAACTTTTTTTAATCTGAAAATAGAATTTTGAACTTTAAGTATTTGGAATCTTCTGCCAAAATTGTAATATTTTATGAATCACACAAAATTAATATTTAATACCACCCATTGAGTAAGCTGAAACTTCACTTTCTAATGACCACAATAACATTAATACCCAGCAATTACAATGTCTAAACACGGGAATCAATTCCGTGTTCCGTATTATTAAAAAAAAATTTCGTATAATGAGCATCTGCTATCACAAAAACTCATTCTATACAAAGCTTCCAGGTATAAAGAAAACAAATGACACCAGATTAATCATTCAACCTTGGCGTCTAAAGAAGACAAAAACAAAATCAAAAAAGAATTCATGAACAATGGCCCAAGGATTATTAACAAACTGCCCCTGTTACATCTTTACAGCCTTGATATTAGACTAATAGGCCATTATACATGCTTCACAAGCGACACGTCATTATTAGTCGGACCAATCCATTTCTGCATATTAAATGCTGTCTCAAGATACGCCACAAAACTGACCACAAGGTCGAATGTCGTGCAACCTCAAAGAATTTTACGAAGAAGTTGTGAATTAAAATAGTAGCACGTGGCCACGTGCCAGGTTCTGCCCCCTGTTTAGACTTCCGCATCTCCCAACTCCTACCATTTTACCGCCCCTCGACTTTCCTCAATGACATCATCAACGACTCCTACGCTCACGTTGTGTCATTAGAGACTTTCATTCTGTTTTTCAGGCGACATGAGACCGACGGTGGTGCTGCTCATTTTGTGCGGTTTGTTACCTCGATTGTCAAAAGCAGTCATCAGTATTGAAAATAATGGGTATCATGGGATTACTGTTGCAATTCATAATCAAGTGCCTGACGAACCAAAACTTGTAGAAAATATCAAGGTAAGATTAATTTCTGTTTTTATTCTTTTGGAAGAAAACAAAGAGGATTTACGGGTTGTTGGGTGGATTTTGTTTTGATAAGGATCTGCAAAATGAAGTGGGTGTGGGTGGGAACATTATGAAGGTTGATTTGTTAGAATTTTTTTTTCCTTTTTCGTGGTGTAACTTTGTTTTATGGCATAAAAACTGAATTTATGTTGTTTCAAGTTTTTGTTGTTAGTAATGAGAAAAGAGAAAGCTGCAATAAATATGGGTCAAACGTTTCCTCAAACTTTTCAATACAATAATAAACAAAACTAATAATAACTACAGGTTAAAAAATGAACTGATGCACAGTATCAAAAAGAAATCAAATGAAAATGTTATGTGAAAAATATTCTAGAAAATGAGGAAGTTGTATTTAAACTAATGAAAATAATTTGGTGAATTTTTAAAACCAACTTAAAAGACTGTAAACAGTCAAAGATGAATTGAAAACCACATAAAACTGAACGTTTAAAATAATCCTTATTAACCTTATTTTAAATTGAATTTTTGAACTTCAAAATTTATTGGCTAATACACTATAAAAATGTTAGTAGGTTAATGCCTTTTATTAAATTAAAAATTTCATTGCCCTACAAAGTTTCAATGACAGCGACATTGAACTACTCATTTGTCGCCAATTTAAATGCACTCAATATTTCATTGTTTCCAGTCAAGGAATTTTTTTCCCACGGCAAAAATGTTAATCAGTGTTCCTAAACATTTTGATACAAGCTAAAAAAAAAAGTAAACAGGATATTAGTCAATTGCCCTCTACTCTAACAAGGTTGTTCATAAGTTTTTTCCTTGTTAACCAGAAGAGTTGTAAATTATTATAGAGTATCACCACTAATTAAAAAAAAACTGCAATGCCTAGATAAAAAGGGATAACAACTGCGGAAAAAACCCTTAAACCTGAATTGCATCACTTTATTCAACTTCGTTATTTTTAACCCTTATTTGTCTTACCCATGACATGAGGTCCTTTTTTTTCTATAATTGGGCTTAATTCGCCATCTCATGAGTTGCCATCTATTTTCCAATTACTAACTTCAAATTACAACATCTAAATTAATTTGATACGATTTTTAACAACCATTACGTAATAGTAATTTAATCCTCAGACACTGGGTGGCTGCTAATTTATTTTAATGTGCGAGATGTGGTTGAAAGGTTGGTGGTAACTTGTAGGTGTGGGAGTATAAAATGGTTTTAAGCATAGTGTAAGCAAATCTCTAAATTCAGCCGAAAAAGGAGTGAGTGAGAAATTTCTGGATAATCGCCAGCAGACCAAAGGTCATTTGCCGCTGGGGAATAAGTACCCGTGACGTAATAGTAGCAGCTGAGATAACCGAAATGATTTCATAAGGAAACGCCTTTTTCTACCGAGTTTATTTATAGAATCATTCTATTTTAGAGGAAAATTAATGAGGAATAATTCTGACGTTTTAATTGATAAAAATTTTCACAAAGTGGTCTGTTGTAACTTACAGGATAAGGGTTGAAAAAAAAATGTTTTAATTTTTTTAAAACTTCCTATCACTAAATTTATTGCAACGATGATAACAATTTTTAGCCATTTAAATTACGGCCGTTTAGCTTATTTTTTAGACATAAATTTCGAACCTTAAAAAGAAAAGTCCAAATCTTCCTTTTTTAAAAACTTCTGCATTATACCAATGCAGCAATTATTCGGGTTTAATTTAATACTTTTTGTTGGTCATTATTTGCTTACTTCAATGACGATCATCTAATTGATCACCTTATTTTAAACACCTTATTTTAAATATATGAAAATTGTAACATTCAATCTGCGGGTTATAACATCCACTAGGAACAAATTTGAAAATTATTCATAAAAATTAATTTAGAATGCTAATCACGAAGAAAGTTTATTCCCCGGGTTTTTCCCAGTATGATCATTCCCGCACCTGCATTTTGTTTCATGAATACATTTAACCCACTTTTCAAGATGCACATTTTTTCTCGCTTGTTGTACAAATGTGACCTTTTCTTTTTCTTTTTAAGGAACTTTTCCAGTCGGGGTCTCGATTTTTATTTGAAGCAACACGTCATCGTGCATATTTCAACGAAGTTACGATCGTAATTCCTGAAGAATGGGAACATCGTCCAGAATACGAAGTACTTCGATTAAATTTATCCCCTAACGATTTTATGGTCTCATAATGTAGTAAACACTTTATAAATTTAGGTTGTACGTCGGTCTGGGCATCGGTTTTCTGCCGCTGACGTTCGTGTTGATTTGCCAAATGAAGCTTATGGTGATGCGCCTTACACTTTACAACCAGGAGGTTGTGGAGAATCTGGAGAATATATTCATCTTACCCCAGATTTTATAAGATCACTGGCCGTAACTAGAACCTCTGCATATGGAGATCCAGGTGAGAATAAAGAAAAAAATATCGGGAATACGACAATAAACATTCACGATGACAATCACACAGTTTACACGTATTAGTTAAAGTTATCACGTAAATCACCAATGCAATGAGTCGTTATTATATAAACTTTTTGTAACTTCCAGCATGTACAGTAGTTCGTCAGTTTAATTGTAGGTCCTGCTGTTATTGCATGAAAATCAAAAATTTACCTTCTGAACATAGCAACCCAAATGCAATGTTATTGAGCTTGCGCAATCAGTGTTTTAGTTTAAAAAAAACTTAAAATTTGAAATTTTGGGTAATTAAAATTTGGCTAAAACTTTGAGGAATTAGCTCTTTGTAAATTTGTATGGATTTTATATTGTAGAAAGAAATTTATGGTCTTGTTTGAAGTCTAAAACACAACATAACGAGTAGGCGGCTGCCTAGGTTACAAATGTGTGGCATTTTGCATTCATCTGGCAATGAAATTGTTATGGGATGAAGGCGAATCGCACAAATAATAGACACACGTCAAACTTTTATACGCAGCTGCGCAAACTCAACCTTTGCCATTTAAGGTTATTGAAGGATATTTTTCTAATGTAAAATAGTAACAGAAAAAGCTTTTTTGCACATTTTTTACCTTATTCCTCGCAAATTTTTTTTTTTTTTTTGTATAATAAGTATTTTTTCAATGAAGGGGAGGAGGGAGTACCGGACGAGTAAAAATGTAATTAAAATCCTGAAATTACTTATTTTCTAAAGTACAGCCAATTAATTCTGAAGTTATAAAATTTTGGTTTCAAGTCATGATTTTTATATTCTGAGAAAAAAACTAATGTTAAATCATGTGAAATATACATGTAGAAAGTACATTTTAGAAATCTTTGGGGCATAGACCTCGGAATAAAATGACTGTTTACCTTTTTGGTGTAAATTACCCTTTTTGATGTTAATGGGGTCCATTCACAGGATATTAAAATTTTATGTGTAAAAATGTTTACGCCCAGAAATAACCTGCTTACTTCTAACTAGTGTTTTAAAAGCAAAATTAATTAAAAGTTTAAGTAACACTTGATAAAATTCTGATAATTTTTTTGTAATGCCTTGCCCTTCAATTAAGCTTACGTTTGCTCTCAAATTTCTTTGTACTTAAATGTTGGAGTAGCTATTTCCAATTGTTTACAAAGTCATTAAAATTTGCTTTTCTAACACGACTTTAAAAAAGATGGAATGTTCAAACGCCAGAAGTGGCAACTAAGATGAAAAAATGTACGAAAGAATACAAATTATCATGCAAAAGTTTTCATTAGTTTATTGTAAAGACAGTCTATCTAAAGATTAAATACAATCATAAATTTTTATGTCAGGCAGCAAAGACTATCAAACTCACTTACACAATGACAGTTCCCTTGACCTTAGAATCACAAAAGAGGGTCGAGCAAGGTGTGGGTTCAGTGAATTATTGATTATTGTCCTTTGCTTGACGTTGATACCGAGAAACGTGATATGTTGTGACGTAAATAATTTTTTAATTTCATAACATGTCAGATCACTAAAAATTTTAAATTCATCTTGAGTTTTCAAACGAAATACATCAAAGTATAAAACAAATGACATATCAAATTAGAATGATGGAAGATGATTAAAAGATCGTTTGTTATTACGAAGAATTTAAAATAGTTTTGTCATAAATGAATTCAATTAGCAATAGTCTGTGGATAATTTTCTAGGATTGCGAGTCCATTATGTGGCCAAGTATTAAGCGCTAATCGCTTGCCCAAATTAATTTTTATCATTGCAATGTATAGTGTACTGAAGCACATTTCATCGGAATGTAGTGTTTCACGAAATGTCTCGCCTCTTCTTATTTCAAGTTTAATTAGCTTGAAATAATCCGTAATTGGGAAATCCATTTTCATACTAATTAAACTTTAAAAGTGATTATCCAGACCCCCCCCCCCTTTTTTTTTTTTAGTAATATCGTAGATCACTATCTAAATCTATTACAACGTTTTACTTTTCAAACCAATAGACACACCTTCCTTTTAGGGATTGAGCCCATCCGCCACACCTCAACTTATAATGATCTGTCATGCCACAGATAAAGATAGTAGTAAATAATGGGTAAAACAGCACGGTGACTCACAAATGTCACGCACACCATCCTAGAAGGGAATTGACCGATGACAAACCAGATTAATTACCACACTCTCGAGATGACTTTCATATTTCATCAACTTGAATATTTATTTTACAGGCAGAGCACTTATACACGAGTGGGCGCATCTTCGTTATGGAGTGTTTGACGAGCATGGTTATCAGAAAGACAGTAGGACACCAGCGTTTTATAAAGATGAAGATGGAAAAGTAATTACGAGGAAATTTTAGACTCTATTAAGGGATTGATTTAGCCCTTTAATATCACCAAGAGTATATAGAAACAGCAATATGTCTTTTCTATAACTCTTGATAACAGCTCAACACACAGGGCTACGTATATTTGCTGCATGTGTTAAAAGAAATTTTTTATTGAGCTCAGCACTAAAAGTAGATTTTGGGTGCTAAGTTTGGGAAAAAAACTGAAAAGCTTCATATTTTAAGACAGTTTTTATTTTTTTTTTTTTTTTGTTCTACATTTACATATTTATTTATTTCCTAGATAAAATATACAGCATGCACTTCAGATGTTCCCGGATGGCTCCGGGACGAGGCGGGGGATTCCTGTCGGCGGGGGGAAGACGGATTGCCAGATTCAAATTGTTTATTTTATCCTGATGTTGAAAAAGCAACAGTCAAAGCGTCTGTCATGTCTATGCCATATTTACCTACGGTGAGTTTCAACTTAAAAAACAAATATGGGTGGATAAATATCCTGCACGATTTACCACCTGCTCTTTTATTACGAATGTAAAATAAATTAGTCGATCATTGTCTTAAAAACACCTGCTGCCTATTGTAACATTTTGAATCGGTTATATTTCAGGTCGATGGTTTTTGTGATGATAATTCTAGAGAAAGGAAACACAATTCTCTTGCCCCTAATATGCAAAATCTGATGTGTCATGGAAGATCAACGTGGTCCGTCCTCATGGATAGCAAAGACTTTGTTAACGACAGAAATGTACCTACAGAGGGAGCTATTGACCCGATACCACTCTTCAGAGTTGTACAACCAAAGAAGAACGATAATCCAACATTCGTACTGGTTTTGGACGTGTCGAGTAGCATGAGGGTAAGAGTTTTGACATTATTAATATCCGTTATTGTCACGACAAATAAAAAATATTTCATTCATTCGGTTATCTTCCCCCCTTTTGACAATATCATTAGCCAGTGAATAATAGTAGATGGTCGAACAAAATTTTTCTTGTAGTAACTTGCAAAACTGAAATAAAACCTTCTTACAAGAATGAAAACATGGACCAAGTTGAAAGTAGAAATTTCTCATTACAAAGTGAAAGAAACTAACCCCCCCCCCTCCCCCAACTGAAGTTTTGAATATCGCCTACTAGTGTCGCTACTTAACAAAACAACCAAAGATTATTACAGGCTTGGGATTTATACAGAACAAATGTCGCAAAGCCCAGATTGACTTTGGGAAAAGTGAAGCCCAATTCTTTAACCCCTGACATAGTTCATTAACGTGTTATTTATCACTTTCCCAAATGTAGGAAACTTTATTTTATTATTTCAGGGACATAGAATGGAACTACTTCACAAAGCAGCAGCTCGATTCATTAAATATCAACTGGCAGATTACAGCTCTTTAGGAATGGTTGCTTTCAGTACAGATGTCCACGTTCTCTCCAACGTAACATCATTGAACAAATTTAGCCGTGAGTCACTGGTAGACCGAGTGCCCAAAGAAGAAGACGAAGGCTATACAAACATAGGTGGAGGAATAATGGAAGGGCTAAATCTCTTAAGTAAAAGTAAAGAACCGACGGAAGGAAGTCTCTTGTTATTGGTGACGGATGGTGAAGAAAATGTTGGACCATATATTGAAGAAGTATTACCACAGATCAAAAAGTCTCGTGTGACAATAAACACTATCGCTTTTGGCAAAGAAGCATCAAAACGGCTGGAGATGTTAGTTAAGCTGACTGGAGGAAGAGGATTCTTTTTTGATGACGATCGAACCGTTGGACATAAAGCTCTTGATTCAGCTTTTCTGGAGAGTGCTTCTATGCAAGCGGATGTTGAAATTCAACCAGTAGAGGTAAAAACAATATTGTTTTTTTGTATAAATGAATTTTTAAAAACTATAAAACCAATTAGAAGCTGCATCATAAGCGAATTCTCAGATTCTTCCTGTTGCCTACAAACTCTGCAGACCCATGATAATCAGAGTTTATAAAAATTTGAATTTAATTCTACGTTACATGTTTTAGCAATTTCCATTTCCTTTCTCAGCTTTTAATACCACCAACGTTTCACTCTTTTGCTTCATCATGTAGAAATTTGATATTTTGTAAAGTATCGAACAATGTGGCTAAAAAAAGGGTAAAACTTGAGTTCTAACGTTACCCCGACGTAAGGGTGATGCTGAAACGTATATTGTAGAATTAAATTCAAGTTTTTTTATATCTTTAACGATGAAGAAAAAGTGAAATTAGTATTCGTAACCCATAATACAATAATAGTATGAAGCAAATTAGTTAACCATTGCAAAAATATTACAGAAAGGTTAAAACAAAATGACAACAGAAAAGAATGGGAACATTAATTTCATTTTGGAATCACTAACCAAGCCCAATAGTTATAGTTTAGACGGAATATATTGTCCAAGGAATATTTCAAGAGTTCATACATTTTCTATTTGACTTAACTCAGCTTGCCGGCAATTAACGCTTTGGCAATAACTGTCTACAATACATTTAAACTTACTTTATCATTATGAAAACAATAGGTGTACACTCCAGGAGAAACTTAATTAACCTATATGAAATTAAAATGTCAATCTTAAAATTATTATCTTATATTTAATACTTGCAGAATCAAATTACTGACTAATCAGAATAATTTCCTCTTTTAGGTGATTAATCGATTTTGGATTCTCGAAGCCGGGGAGGAAATAACTGCAAATTTCACATTGGACAAAGAAATAGGAACAAATACAAGATTGCTTCTTACATACGATTTTCCAAGAACAATGTCCCTTGTACTTATCTCTCCAGATGGAAAAAAATTTGATTCATCATCCGAGTTTTATACTGACGACACGAATACGAATACGATTCAAATACTTTTAAAGAAAACACAGGTTTGTTTATTTCAATACAAGGAATAGATCAATACATTACATTTAGACATTGGGAGTAGACTTTAAGTGTTTTTGATAAATAGTATTTACTTAAACATTAAATCATTTTGAAACTTCAATAAATCTTAATTTCCTTGAAATTTTAGTCAGGCCATTGGACTTTTATAATGAATAATGACGGTACGCTCGAACAAGAAGTGTCAATAGTTGTGACCTCTGAGGCTTTGGACATCCGTGAGCAACCCATCCGAGTAAGAGCGTGGGTCGCTGAAGTTGATTTAACGTTTCCAGCTAAAGCAAAGGTATTTGGCATTTATAATAACCTTGTTGTAAAGTTGAAGAAGTGTTGCCTACTGTTGGCCACTGGATTTTCATGCAAATGGCGTACAGTCTAAACTGCAGGATTGTTAGCTTGCAGTTTAGTTGGTTCAGCCATCAGTTGGTGAAATTGTCAGTTTTGCGCACATCGTATTCCTTTTTGATAATGGTTGAAAATAAATCCAGGTGTAGGAATGTAACTAAATTTGAGGTTTTATTGTAAAAAGAGGCTCTAACAGAAAACGGTGAATGCATGAAAAGATAAAACTTATTTTGTCTTATACCTCCAATATTTGTCTTGTTTAGAAGATCCCTTACTTCTAAATAATTTAAATTTTTAACAAAATTTAGTTAATAATTATGCTTGCTTA